>QFEF01000898.1:0-13315 GCA_003316035.1 Neoboletus subvelutipes
AGTTGACAAAGACATGGGGATCTAATGAACACCAGGTGGCCCAGGTGAAAAGGGACTGAAGGATGGTGTAGACTTGGTACTGTCTAACAAGGAGGATGAGTGTGGTGTTGGCAGTGAAGAGGGGGGCCCTCTTGATGATGTTAGTAGCATCTTGGTTTTCGAGAGCAGCGATATAGAGGGCATGGTGGGCAATAGAAGGGAGGTGATTGAGGTGGGTACAGAGGGGAGCAGTTCCGTTGGCGAAATTGTAGGACATGGGGGTTCTGGAGAGGGCAATCAGAGGGATTTCCTCTTTTTATATTCCTTCAGCAGTTCCTGAGTGTTGTCAAAATTTCTTTCAGGTTTCCAAGTATCCTCAGCATCTGAATACCCTTTCCAATGTACCAGGTATTGCCTCCGATTATTGATTCTGTGATGATTCGTTATTCGCTCCATTTCATATTCCTCTTCTCCGTCTATAAGCTCCGGCAGTGGCTTATTGAAATTGGGTCCGTGTTCAGGGGTTTCTCAGTACAATAGTAGGAGTGAGGTGTGGAATACGTTGTGAATCTTCCATTGTTTCGGGAGGGAGATGTGGAAGGCTACCGGGGATATTACTTCCGAAACTTTGAATGGTCCCAACCTTTTGGGCAACAGTTTCTGGGAAGTATTCTTGGTTCAGATGTTCTTCGCATCTAGCCATACTTCATCTCTGATCTTCCATGGTTTGAACTTGGAATGAATCCTCTCTTTCATTCATAGTTGGGTCAGGGCATGTGCAGCTTCGGCTTCTTTTTGTGCATCCTCAAGATGGGAGAGCCATTTTTCTAGCGTGGGTAAGAAGGTATCACCTAATGGGGGATAAGACCTTGATTCGTATCCCATGATCAGGGAGAAGGGAGATTTCCCAGTCAATGAATGCATGGCAGCATTGTGGGCAAACTCAGCAGCAGTGAGGCATTCCAGCCACTGTTCAGGTTTTCCTTGACAAAATATTCTGAGGTAAGTCTCCAACTCCTGGTTGTACCATTTGGTTTCTCCATCAGATTGGGGGTGATAGGCAGTAGACAGGGAAATGTCGTAATTCAGGATTCTGGCTAGTTCTCTTGTGAAGGCAGAAGCAAATTGAGGTCCTTGATCTGAGATCAATTTGTCATGCAATCCGAATTGTTTGAAGACATTTTCATAGAAGAGTTTGGCTATTCCTGCTGAATTGATGGTTTTTGTACAAGGAGTGAGAATTACCCCCTTACTAAGGCCATGGTCAACCACAACCATAATAGGATCAAGGCCCCAGACAGGGGGCAGGTCAGTAATTAAATCCACAGACAGGTGGGCAAAGGGGCAGGTGGTCTGAACCGACAGAGGCACCAGGGGGGGAACAGTGGGGTGGGTTTGGACTTTGTTTGCTTGGCAGATGGCACAGCCAGCAACAAATTGGTGGACAAAGATGGAGAGGCTGGGTCACCAGTAATCTTTTGACAGGAGGGCGACAGTGCGCATGTGGCCCCTGTGGCTGCCTTCTAAAGAGGTGTGGGCATCTAGGACTAGTTCCTGGCGGGCATCGCCCGGGATATACAAACATCCTTTGTAATATAACTTTCCGTCCAGGGAAGTCCAGTCTGCTGCAGAGGACCAGCCAAACAAAGGGATGTCATTTTCCATGCCCCATAGGGCGTCCAAGATGAGCGGGTCTTTGGCAGAAGATTGGCAAATTCAATCAGCTAAGGTTAGATCAATGGTACAAATTTGGTGAGTGAAGGCATCATCCGGCAACAATTGGACATCAGCTGAAACAACCTCAAATGGTCTTTGACCCTAGGTTGCACCTGAACACTTAGACTGGTGTGAAGGAGAGAAAACTAAACTATTCGAGTGGAACTCCTGAGAGGAAGATATTCCCAAGAGAACTAGACTGGGGATTACCCGTCGTAGTCTCTGGGTTTATATAGCAAATTACTACTTGTACATGTGTATGACGGATCTACCGATGAGTAGCGGTGATTAAATACATGAGGTGTAACATGTGTCAAGCATGAGGAATGGAGATTAAAGGAGTGAGGACACAGCATGCTGTGGAAGAATGGAAGAGAAGAAACGGAGATGAAAGGAAGAAGAGAAGGAGCGAATATGACTGTGGGAAGTCATTAGTATATATATGGATAGATTAAGGTACGAAAAAGTTCTTGACATCAAGTCTAGACTCTGTGAGTGAAGTGCGTCCATGAGCGCGAGTGAACCAGCTGAAAGTGAACTAGCTTCAGTCTAGTGGTCACGTGATCTAGTCACATGATGCGATAAGATAAGATTGAAAGATAAAAGAAAAGAAAAGAAACGACTATGTCCCTTGAGTGACCTGTGAAGGTTTGGGACCGTAACATCAGCATTGTCCATGGACGTGTCAACAGGGTCACAATGGGAGAGGGCATCAGCAGGACCCATATGGGATCTGGGGAGGGCAGTGTATGCCAAGTCAAAATCTTGAAGGAACAATAGCCACTGGGCTTGCCTTCGGGACAACTTCCAAGGTTGCTTAAAGTAGGTAAGGTTCTTGTGATCCATAAGAACCATCACGGGGAATGCCAATCCAAGAAGGTACTGGCACCATTCTTCTAATCCTCTGATTATGGCAAGTAATTCCCGGTCGAAAATGTCATAGTTTCACTTGGCAGGGGCAAAAGTCTGGGAGAGATAGCCACACAGCTTCAGATCTCCATTGGGGTCATGCTGCATCAGGACACCGCCTGATGCTGTCAGGGACACATCAGTCATGATGGTAAAGGGTCGATCAGGGTCCGGGAAGGCTAAAACAGATTGTTAGGTGAAGGCGTCGCAAAGGAGTTGGAATCCAGTTTGGTGTCTGTCCATCCATTCCCAGGATTGGTTCTTCTTTGTGAGGTCCAAAAGGGGTCTAGCAAGTTCAGAGAACGAGGGGATGAACTTGCAATAGAAATTACAGAACCCTAGGAAGGACCAGACGTCCTTTATGTTTACAGGGGGAGTCCATTCCTTGATTGCCTTCAGTTTCACTGGGTCCATCTGGACACTGGCTTTACTGATGATCATTCCGAGGTATTTGACTGAGGGGGCAGCGAATGTGCATTTTCCAGTTTGAGATACATTTCATTGTCCTGGAAGCATTGGAGAACTTTCCGGGTGCGGTCTTCATGGGCGACTGGATCTGAAGAGTGAATTAGGAGATCATCCATATAGATGATCAGCCATCCTTCCGCAATGTAATCTCTGAAGAGGTCATCCATAAATGCTTGAAAAGTGGCAGGAGAATTGCACATTCCAAAAAACATAACTGCCAGCTCGAATAGCCTGAATGGGGTGAGGAAAGCTGCCTTCCACTGATCTTCTGGTTTGATGAGGACATTATTGTATCCCCATTGAATGTCAAACTTCGTGAAAATGGAGGATCCCTTCAGTTGATCTATCAGATCCAAAATCAGGGGTAGGGGGTAAGCGTTCTTGATAGTATGTGTGTTGAGGTATTGGTAGTCCTGACACAGTCTTTCTTCTGTACGAAGAAGAAAGGAGAAGCTCGAGGGGACTTTGACAGAGTGATCTTCCCAGTGGCTAGGTGTTCATCGATGAACTCTTTACATGCGGTCATCTTGGCAGGATTCAAAGGATAAGCTTTAGCCTGTTTCAGGATAAAGAAATCCTTTAATTTGATGGCGTGGTTGTAAGCTCGGGAGGGGGGAAGCTTTGTGGTATCTTTCTTCTCAAACACACCTTTATACTCTTGATACACTTTCGGGAGTTCTACCTTCTTAGTTTCTTCCACCTGGGCAATAGTGGTGGAGAGGGTGGTTCATCTGAGGATATATTTTGGTGCTATCCCCTTATGGTGTCCAGCTAAGAATTGAACTCATTCAGGAATCATCCATCTTCAGTACTGATCATAGAGGTCATTCTCAATGATCTCGTTTTCTTGATGACCCAAGAAACATAACAGATACCTTTGCATAGTATCTTTCGTGGTTGTTGATTTATATTGTGCGGGGGTAATGACAACCTTCCCACTCCTCCAGTCTATTTCTGGGTTCATAGTTCAGAGCCATGGCAGGCCCAAGATGACATCATTTTTTCCACAATTGAGGACGAGCAGCTTTCGTTGCTCTCGTACTCCTTGGAGATCTAAGGCCACTGTGGTCTTCTCCTTAATAGTTCTGGATTGGTTTGGCGTCCCATCTACATTCCATGCACTGATGGGAATGTCGAGTTGTTCGGTTGGCAGTTTCAGTTGGATGACTGCCTCTTTTGCTATAAAGCATCCAGTTGCTCCGCTATCCACAAGAGCATTTACACCAACGATTTGCCCGTTTTGTTTCCAGATTGACAGGGGAAGACAAATAGAATTAGACTTTATTCCGGAAATAAATACAAGGGTGACGGTTATGGAAGGCAGTGACTGTTACAAGTGTCCTAGGGGGTACCATTTTTCTCTCGCCCATGAGCTCACCAGACTTGTCGGTATCCGCCCTGATACCTGAGTCCCTCTGGGACGACATCCTACCCGACCTAGACATCCCATCTGACATATGGGAGGAATACTTTCACTTGGTGCTCTTCGAGGACTAGCCTTCGTTTGGACCTGTTCCACTTCTAACTGCGGACCTTTTAATCTCCTAAGTCATATTCTCTCATATATGACTCGTACTCCTTCCATCACGACTCACTCCGGCCTCAGTTCATTTCACTTCGCTTATTTCATCTTGTCCATATTAGTCGAGCTGCGCCCACAGTATCACATTTCATATTTAACCAAGACACGTCTTTCTTCTTTTGGTACACGACGCATCTTCCCTTTTATATCTTACACAACGCGACTCGCGTCTTTCCTTTTATATCTTATGCAACGCGACGCGTCTTCACTTTAACCTTTAGTATCATACATGATGCGACGCGTCATTTCCTTTTATACTATAGAGTGGAGATTCTATCTCTAAACTGGCCCTAAATGGGCTTAGTATAAATAGCTAGAATCGCTGCCCATGTAACTCTAACTTTGATCTACGCAATCTTATGTAGAATTCGAAGCCTTTGCTGTCAGCGCCTGTGCCAGCATTGTTAATCCTTGAAACCGGTGTTTCATCTTGCCGTCAGTCTTGATCTCGATCATCTGTCAATCAGAGATCAATCAAGCAACTGTGAACCTTCTATAGGGAGGCATCACCACTTCATCCCTGATCAGAGGATCAGTCCACAAGTCATTGCCCAACACTCGCCGTGCCCAGCTGCCTATTGCCCAGAGGCTGCACCCAGATACAGGCCTTGCCCACAACCTGTCCATAGCTGACTACTCCTAGTGTGCCTGGAGGGAGCCCGCTCATTGCCTTGCGAACAGCATACCAGCTGAGGTCGCCACAACTGTTGCACACCACTCGCCGATCAGGTGATCCACTTGCAGACCAAGAAGGTCACCCATGTCTACAGAGGTAGACTTGTCCCGTAGTGAAGACCTCAGTCTTCTGCATATGTGTTATTTGTTACACCGGTCGTAACACTCGCCCATGAAGAACGAACCAAGAAAGTCCTTCAACGCTTTAGAGAACATGAGATGTATCTCAAACTAGAGAAGTGCACATTCGCTGCTCCTTCAGTTGAATACCTTGGAATGACTGTCAGCAAAGACGGAGTCCAGATGGACCCAGTCAAGCTGAAGGCCATCAAGGAATGGACCCCTCCCGTAAACGTCAAGGATGTCCACTCCTTCTTAGGATTTTGCAATTTCTATCACAAGTTCATCCCCTTCTTTTCTGAACTAGCCAGACCTCTGCTAGACCTCACCAAGAAAAACCAGCCTTGGGAATGGACGGATAAACACCAGATGGGATTCCAACTTCTTTGAGATGCCTTCACCCAACAACCTGTGTTAGCCTTCCCAGACCCCGATCAATCCTTTACCATCATGACTGATGTGTCCCTGACAGCATCAGGCAGTGTCCTGATGCAACATGACCCTAATGGAGACTTGAAGCCATGTGGCTACCTTTCCCAGACTTTCACCTCTGCCGAGTGAAACTATGACATTTTCGACCAGGAATTACTTGCCATAATCAGAGGATTAGAAGAATGGCGCCAATACCTTCTTGGATTGGCATTTCCCGTGACAGTTCTTACGGATCATAAGAACCTTACCTATTTTAAGCAACCATGGAAGTTATCCTGACATCAGGCCCAGTGGCTCTTATTTCTCCAAGATTTTGATCTTGTGTACACTGCCCTCCCTGGATCTCATATGGGTCCAGCCAATGCCCTCTTCCGACATAACACTGTTGACACGTCCATGGACAATGCTGATGTCCAATTGTTGCTGGACGATGCCTTTACTCACCAAGTTCATACCATCAATCTCACATTGGCTGATTAAATCTGTCAATCCTCTGCTGAAGACCCCCTTGTCCTTGATGCCCTGAAAGGCATGGAAAATGATATCCCTTTGTTCAGCCAGTCCTCCACTGAGGACTGGACCTTCCTAGATGGCAAACTCTACTACAAGGGCTGTATGTACATTCCTGGTGATGCCCGCCAGGAATTGGTCCTTGACGCTCATACCTCACTGGAAGGAGGTCACGGCGGCCACATGTGCACCATCGCTCTTCTGTCCAAAGATTATTGGTGGCTGGGCCTCTCCACCTTCATTCACCAATTTGTTGCCAGGTGTGCCGTTTGCCAGGCAAACAAAGTCCAGAGCCACCCCACTATACCCCCACTTGTGCCACTGTCCATTTAGTCCACATGTCCCTTTGCCCATTTGTCTGTCAACCTGATCACTAACCTTCCCCCTGTCCAGGGTCTTGATTCTATTATGGTCGTGGTTGACCATGGCCTTAGTAAGGGGGTAATTCTCACTCCTTGTACCAAAACCATTGATTCGGCAGGAATAGCCAAGCTCTTTTATGAAAACATCTTCAAACAATTTGGATTACACGACAAATTAATCTCAGATCGTGGACCTCAATTCACCTCAGCCTTCACAAGAGAACTGGCCAGGATTTTGAAGTATGACATATCTCTATCCACTGCCTATCATCCCCAGTCTGATGGAGAAACCAAATGATACAATCAGGAGTTAGAAATGTACCTCCAAATATTCTGCCAGGGAAAACCGGAGCAATGGCTAGAATACCTTACTGCCGCCAAATTCACCCATAATGCTGCCATACATTCCTCTACAGGAAAATCCCCCTTCTCCCTAATCATGGGATATGAACCTAGGTCATACCCCCCATTAGGAGCCACCTTCTTACCTGTGCTAGAAAAACAGCTCTCCCATCTTGAGGATGCACGTAAAGAAGCTGAAGCTGCGCATGCCTTGACCCAACTATGAATGAAAGAGAGAATTCATTCCAAATTCAAACCATGGAAAGTTGGAGATGAAGTATGGTTAGATGCAAAGAACATCTGGACCAAAAACACTTCCTGGAAATTATCTCCGAAAAGATTAGAACCATTTAAAGTCTCTGAAGTGGTATCCCCAGTGGCTTTCCGCATCTCCCTTCCAAAACAGTGGAAAATCCACAACGTATTCCACGCCTCTCTATTACTGTCATACCGAGAGACCCCAGAACATGGACCCAATTTCAATAAACCACCACTGGAGTTAATAGATGGAGAAGAGGAATACAAAATGGAATGTATAACAAATTATTGTGGAGTCGATAACCGGAGGCAATACCTTGTACACTGGAAAGGGTACTCCAATGCCAAGGATACTTGGGAACCTAAAAGAAATTTTGACAATGCTCGGGAACTACTGAAAGAGTATAAAAGGAGGAAATCCCTCTGATCGCCTCTTCCTTAGAATCCCCATGTCCTATAATTTCGCTAATGGAACTGCCCCTCTCTGCACCCATCTCAATCACCTCCCTTCTATCGCCCACCATGCCCTCTATGTCGCTGCTCTCCAAAACCAAGATGCTACTGACATCATCGAGAGAACCCCCCTCTTCACTGTCAATACCACACTCATCCTCCTTGTTAGGCTCTACTGAGTCTATAATACCCTTCAGTCCCTTTTCACCAGGGCCACCTGGTGCTCGGCAGGTTCCCATGTCTTCATTAACAACCCCTGATGCACCACCCAGAATGACATCACCATCAACACCTTCCAACAGACCCTCACAGAGGCCAAGAACCTCACCTTGGATCTCCTCAAGGAAGAAGGCTTTGACAGTATCCTCGCCTCTCTCCCCAACCCCATCCTCGCAGATGCCCTCTACCCCATTCTCCTTCTCCTATCTGCAGATGAACAAGAGGAATATTTCTCTCCCAACCTCTATCCAGCAGACTTCTCCTGCCGAAACAGTCACCTTGGTTGGGCCTCCATCTGTTCCGAGACTGAGGAGTACGAGTCTGATGGATCTAGTTCTGACTCCTCTGATGATTGAGCTGATGGAAATACCGTTGTGGCAACCTCCCCCATATCTCCCAAACCCTCTCCCCAATTTCCCAGACTCCATAGACAGTGTAATTTTCTTTTCTCTGCAGGATTGCCCCACCTCCCCCACCTTAACATACCCACCACTGTGGGGAATACCCCAGGTCCTCTCCTCCCCAGGATACCCGAGAACTCTCCAACAATGCCTGCTCTCAAGCCCATTACCCCAGATCATTCCCCTACCACCATGGATGGTCCTCCCTGTCCCATATTTCACTCCAGTAACACCCTGTTGTGAATGTTTCCCCCACATGTACAGTTTGGTGGAGTCACCTGCTTTCAATGCCGAGAGCCTGGACACATCCACCCAAACTGCCCCCACTACATGTGCCCCTTCTGCAATGTCACCACCTCCGGACATTCCCAATACCGTTGTCCCTGTGCCCAATGTGGCAAGTGTAACTCCCTCGGACATCGAGCCTGGAACTGCACCAAGGATGACATCAATCCCTCTACCTGGGATCTCACCAACCACAACATTAATGAGGGAGACAAGGATAATTGAGCCGGTGACTCAAGGCTATGAAGGGGGTAATGTTATGAGTATAACTGGGGGACCCATTTTTCTTTCTCCTATGAGTTCACCGGATCTATCGGTATCCACTCCTATACCAGACTCTCTCTGGAAAGACATCCTCCCAGACCTGGACATTCCACAGGAGATGTGGGACAAGGTCTTCCACTCAGCTCTCTTTGAAGACTAGCTGTCTATTGGACCCAATTCACTTTCACTATTTTTAACTGCAGACTGTTACAAGTGTCCTAGGGGGGACTATTTTTCTTTCTCCAATGAGTTCTCCAGACCTATCTGTATTGGCCCCGATACCAGATTCCCTCTGGGACGACATTCTCCCAGACCTGGACATCCCACAGGAGGTATGGGAAGGCATCCTCAACTCCTTGCTATTCCAGCCCTAATTGCATCTTGGACCCTATCTCTCTTACTGTGGACCTTTTACACTCCTAAGTCATATTCTCTTGCATATGACTCATATCCATTTCACCCTGACTCATTTCGGCCTCAGTTCATTTCTCTATTTCATTTCATCCAGTTTAGTCAAGCTGTGCCTGCAGCATCTTATTTCATATTTGACATGATGTGCTTCTTTCCTATTTCAGTATGCAACATGTCTCTTCCTTTTATATCACACACGACGTGACACGTCTTCTTCTGTTAACCTTTTATATCATACATGATATGACGTGTCTTTTCCTTTTATACTTTAGAGCAGAGATTCTATTGTTAACTGGCCCTAAAGGGGCTTAGTATAAATAGCTAGAATCGCTGCCCATGTAACTCTAACTTTGATCTATGCAAGCTTATGTGGAATTCGAAGTCCTTCACTGAAACCAGTATTTCATCGTCATTGTCAATCTTGATCTTGAACATCTGTCAATCAGAGTTCAATCAAGGCACTGAGAACCTGTCCCCGGAAGGTGTCTCCACTTTGTCCCTGATCAGAGGATCAGCTCACAAGCCATTGCCCAATGCTTGCCGTCGCCACTGCCTATTGCCCAAAGGCCACACCCAGATACAGGCCTTGCCCACGACCTGTCTATAGCCAACTACTCCTTGTGTGCCTGGAGGGAGCCCGCTCATTGCCTTGTGTCCAGTATACCAACTGAGGTTGCCACAACTGTTGCACACCACTTGCTGATCAGGTGATCCGCTTGCAGACCAAGAAGGTTGCTGTCATCTTCAGAGGAAGACCTGTCCCATAGCGAAGCCTTCAGTCTTCTGCATATGCGTTATTTGTTACACTGGTTGTAACAAAAGATCAAAGTTATTCTTGCCTGCAGAGCTGCCATGCCCCAGGCCCATCTTGAAACAGGAGACTACCAGAGGGTAGTCTAGAAGCCACCACTACGAGATGTATCAACCTATCGAACCTACTCAGAGAACTGTCTGATGAGAAGAACCAGAGAAATCCACCAGGATCCTTTGCTGCTGTACCACCCACCTCTTCCGCTTCCAGAAGAATCAGAGTGTTATGACCGGTGTAACAAATAACGCGTACACAGAAGACTGAGGTCTTCGCTAACAGATGATCGAGATCAAGACTGACGGCAAGTTGAAACACCGGTTTCAATGATTATCAATGCTGGCACAGACACTGACAGCGAAGGCTTCGAATTCTACATAAGATTGCATAGATCAAAGTTAGAGTTACATGGGCGGTGATTCTAGCTATTTATACTAAGCCCCTTTAGGGCCAGTTAGAGATAGAATCTCTGCTCTAAAGTATAAAAGGAAAGGACGTGTCGCGTCACGTATGATACTAAAGGACAAAGGAAGATGTGTCGCGTTGCGTAAGATATAAAAGGAAAGACGCGAGTCGCGTCACGTGAGATATAAAAGGGAAGATGTGTTGCGTACCAGAAGAAGAAAGACGTATCTTGGTTAAATATGAAATGCGATACTGCAGGCGCAGCTCGACTAATCTGAACAAGATGAAATAGGCGAAATGAAATGAACTGAGGCCAGGGTGAGTCATGATGGAAGGAACACGAGTCATATACGAGAGAATATGACTTAGGAGTTATAGATGGTCCGCAGTTAGAAAAGGAATGGGTCTGAATGAAGGCTAGTCCTCGAAGAGTGCAGAGTGGAAGTATTCCTCCCATATGTCCGACGGGATGTCTAAGTCAGGGAGGATGTCGTCCCAGAGGGACTCAGGTATCAGAGCGGATACTGACAAGTCTGGTGAGCTCATGGGCGAAAGAAAAATGGTACCCCCTAGGACACTTGTAACACAGAGGAACATCTCGGAGTACTCCATCTCCACTCCCTTCCATCATCAGAACCACTTCAGGCCAACCTTTCCGAAGTCAGACCCCCTTGGCAGATCCTTCCCCACAGCTACAGTTAGAACTGGAACCTATCCAAGTAGACCAACCAGAGCCAGCCTCTGGATACTACTCCCACATCCTTGGAAGGAATGTCCAACCCAGTGAAACAGGAGCTTATTCCCATTTACCAGGATACGGCCAAGACCCTGATCCAGAAGAGCCAGACCCAGGAAGTGACAATTCTGACGATGAAGATCAGATCGGGATGGGTGAAATCAAAGCTGCTCTTCCCGAAGAATTCTTAGGAGAACCAGATGATGCCCACAGATGGTACCTTGCTATGCAAGGATATTTCTCTCTCCACAAAGAAAAGTATAACAACCGTGCCAAATCCCTCATCTTCCTCAACTGCATGTCCAAAGGAAGAGGGAAGTCCTTCTCTGAGGCTTGGCTTACCAAACTCAATGATAGTACACTCACTGAGGGAGAAAGAAAGTTTGAGGAAGTTACCAAAGCTTTCCACACCACCTTTTCCCCCTATGATACCGCCGCTTCCACACAAATCAAGATTGCAAACCTTGTCCAGGATGCGAGAGACAATTCAGGCTTTGAGAAATATGTCTCCATCTTCTCCATGCTTGCCATCAGAACCAGAATATCTGACATTGCCGCCCTCTCTGAATGGTTCCTCAGAGGGCTCTCCATACCCATTGCCACCCAGCTCACTCTATCCAGTATACTCAAAAACGCCAAGAGTATGGAAGAGATCTACTCCAAAGCTTCCAAGATCAAAGGAGGGCTTAGGAGAATCCGAAACCTCAGACGAGGACCATAGGTATCCTTTGGTGGAAACAATAGTAGCTGCAGGGATCCCAATGCTATGGACGTTGATCATCTTATGATCACACCAACAGAACGGGCCAAGTGTCTTTGCAAACAGAGATGCTTCATTTGCAAGAAGACTGGTTGCACAACTAGGAACCACTCTGGCTATGCTCCTGCTAGCATGAAGGTTCAGCAGACCAACCACTTCACCAGGGCCATCCCGACCAGTTTCCTTGCCCCATCCATTGCCACCACTGCCATCAAAGACCCTCTGGATATGTTCCTCAGGAGTATCAAAGGAGATCAAGGCCACGACCAAGTACTTCGTACCTTGAAGTCTCTTTACGACCTGACTTGCGATGAAAATGGAGACCCACTCATATTGGAGGAGGTTAAAACCCTCACCACCAAAGAATGAGAAGAGGAGTTCAAGACATCTTTTTAGAAGGAAGGAGTGTACCAACGTCACTGTTACGACTGGTGTAACAAATAACGCGTATGCAGAAGACTGAGGTCTTCGCTACGGACAAGTCTACCTTTGTAGACATGGGCAACCTTCTTGGTCTGCAAGCAGATCACCTGATCGGCGAGCGGTGTGCAATGGTTGTGGCGACTGTTACAAGTGTCCTAGGGGGTACTATTTTTCTCTCGCCTATGGCATCTCCAGATCTGTCGGTATCTGCGCCGATACCCAATTCCCTCTGGGATGACATCCTCCCAGACCTGGACATCCCACAGGAGGTATGGGAAGGCATCCTGGACACCTCGCTGTTCCAACCTTAATCGCACCCCAGACTTCTTTCATCTTACACTGTGGACCTTTTTAAACTCCTAAGTCATATTCTCTCGTATATGACTCGTATCCATCTCATCATGACTCATCGGCCTCAGTTCATTTCTCCTTATTTAGTTGAGCTGCGCCCGCAGCGCCCTATTTCATATTACACGACGCATCTTCTTCTTTTGGTATGTGACGCGTCTTTTCCTCTTTTATCCTACGTGATGCGTCTTTCCTTTTATACTTCACACGACACATCTCTTCCTTTTATATCTTACGCGACGCGACGTGTCTTTCCTTTTGCATCATACGCGACGCGATGCGTCATTTCCTTTTGGACTTTAGAGTGGAGATTCTATCGTTAACTGGCCCTAAAGGGGCTTAGTATAAATAGCTAGAATCACCGCCCATGTAACTCTAACTTTGATCTACGCAATCTTATGTGGATTTCGAAGTCTTCGCTGTCAGTGCCTGTGCCAGCGTTGCGAAAC
>QFEF01000906.1:0-14078 GCA_003316035.1 Neoboletus subvelutipes
TGTTGATGTGTCAGCTTTGGGGATGCTGTCGCACTTACTGACGCGTATCATTCCAGGAGGATTTCGTGCAATCCAAGGCCACTCCAGAGGCCAAGCGGGCATTTGTCAAGGCTGTGGTTGGGTATGCGCTTCGCTAGATCCGACCGACGAGGTCACACTGACGTATTGACCGATCGTAGGTCGAGGTCGCCGAGGAGGACGAGGGAGGCAGCCCAGCAATTTACGCTCATCGCCAGAGGACTGGAGGGCACAAGTTTCGGGTACGCATCCGTCAGCATGTGATCTATTTCCTGGCGCGCAGTCATTTCGAGTCATCGAATAAGGTGGCGTTCGGTGTTCGACGGTTCGTACGTCAGACAACGTTTTGGAGCAGGTGGTGTACATACTTGGTCGGACTTGCTCACTTTTTGCGTGTCTCCCGTTGGGAAGAAGTGAGGGCGGCGGCCATGAGAGGAGTCACTGTGTGTGAATGCTGTGAGTATGGGCATGCGTCGGGGCCCGTCCTTGTTCTAAAGTACTTTACTACTTGGCTTGCTCGAGGTGAGTGAGGATCGGCAACAGAGCGGCCGAATGGATGCCGACTTCGGAGCGGAGATAATATTTATAAATGAATGACTCTGATTGGCTACCGGGAAATTCAATCACAAGGGATATTCCAAAGCCATAAAACGGACCCGTCGGACGGAAATAGCCGGAAGCAGCTCTTTTTCTCTTTGAAACTCTGGCATAGCCATTCATCATATCCTCCTTCCGTGTCGTCGTCGACGCTTTTCCCGACGATGCTCAGTATCACTCCAAGAGCTCGCGATGCTCTGCGCTCGGTGCGCCGTTTCGCTGCTGGGATGGCCACCGTCGCCCCGCGTATCGGTGACACCAAGGTCCCCATGTCGCTCCTCGAAAAGGGCGCGTACATCAACTATCAGCGTATCGAGGACAACCTTGCCATCGTCCGCGAGAGGTGCTCCGACTGCTCGCCATCGTATAACTAGTACTCCCGCTGACGCTTCTTGATTCGTTAGGTTGCGCCGTCCATTGACATTGTCGGAGAAGATCGTCTATGGCCATTTGGACGATCCTCACAACCAGGATCTCGTCCGAGGTGTGAGCTACCTCAAGCTTCGTCCCGACGTACGTCTACCGCTTTTCATCTCGTTTCGTTGGCTCAAGGATGGTCCGGTAGCGTGTGGCTTGCCAGGATGCGACTGCCCAAGTGCGCACTTTCATACGTCAACGGTCCGATATGCGCTTACGTAATATAGATGGCACTCTTGCAATTCATGTCGGCGGGTATGGACACTGCTGCTGTCCCTACGACTGTCCATTGTGACCACTTGATTGAAGCGCAAATTGGTGGTGTCAAGGATTTGGCGCGTGCTATCGACATCAACAAGGAAGTGTACGATTTCTTGGCGACCGCGACCGCCAAGGTGGGTTGTTTCATTTCCCCGTACGAAGATATGGTTTGTCTGAGATAGGGATCGTGCAGTACGGTCTCGGCTTTTGGAAACCCGGTTCTGGTATCATTCACCAGATCATATTGGAGAACTATGCATTCCCTGGTGGGCTTATGATTGGTACCGACTCGCACACGCCCAATGCGGGTGGTCTCGGAATGGTTGCTTGTGGTGTTGGTGGTGCGGATGCCGTCGATGTGATGGCTGGTATTCCTTGGGAGCTCAAGTGTCCCAAGGTTATTGGTGTCAACCTGACTGGCAAGATCGGTGGCTGGACGACTCCCAAAGGTTGGATTGTTCAACTGGTCTTTGCGGTTGTGTTGCTCACGGCGTTGCTTTGTAGATGTCATCCTCAAGGTTGCTGGTATTCTCACTGTCAAGGGTGGAACTGGTGCCATTGTCGAGTACCGCGGTTCTGGTGTCGAGTCGCTCTCTTGCACGGGCATGGCTACTATCTGTAACATGGGCGCTGAGATCGGTGCTACTACTTCGCTCTTCCCCTTCAACCACCGCATGGTCGACTACTTAAACGCGACCAAGCGTTCAGAAATTGCCCGATACGCTCAGCACTTCTCACACAACCTCCAGGCTGATGAGGGCGCTGAGTACGACCAGGTCATTGAGATCGTACGTCATCATTTTCAACGCCTGGTGTACACTCTGACCATGCTGGAATAGAACTTGTCCGAGCTTGAGCCCCACATCAACGGTCCCTTCACCCCCGATCTTGCCACCCCTCTCTCCAAGTTTGCCGAGGAGGTCAAGAAGAACAACTGGCCTCAGGAACTCAAGGTCGCTCTCATTGGCTCCTGCACCAATTCTTCATACGAAGACATGTCCCGCTCCGCTTCAATTGCCAACGAAGCCTCTGCGCACGGTCTTCAGGTCAAGAGCAAGTTCACTATCACTCCTGGTTCTGAACAAGTTCGTGCTACTATTGAGCGTGACGGTCAAATACGTGCTTTCGAGGACGTTGGTGGTCTCGTCCTTGCGAATGCCTGTGGTCCCTGCATTGGTCAATGGGACAGACAGGATGTTAAGAAGGGAGAGGTCAATTCGAGTGAGTCGCCTCTTTCGATTATTTGAGAATTATTCTGACTTTGCCAAGTCATCACTTCTTACAACCGCAACTTCACTGGTCGCAACGATGCTAACCCTGCTACACATGCCTTCGTCGCATCTCCCGACGTCGTGACTGCAATGGCCTTTGCTGGTGATCTCACCTTCAACCCCGTCACCGATACCCTTACCGGTACCGATGGCAAGCCCTTCAAGTTCTCGAACCCCTCTGGCAATGAGCTTCCTCCCCGTGGGTACGACCCTGGTCAGGACACCTTCCAACCACCCCCTGAAGATCGTGCTGCCGTTGCTGTCGCTGTCAGCCCCACGAGTGACCGTCTCCAACTTCTTCAGCCCTTCCAGCCTTGGGATGGAAAGACCCCCACTGATCTCCCCGTCTTGATCAAGGTCAAGGGCAAGTGCAGTAAGTGAACAATACTCGTAGTTGATGTTGGTGAATGTAAATTGTCGCTTGACAGCAACGGACCACATCAGTGCTGGTGGACCCTGGCTCAAGTACCGTGGACATCTCCAGAACATCTCCCGTGAGTTACAGCGACGGTTTTGCCGGGATTCCATTCTCACCTCATGCTAGAGAACTGCTTGATCGGTGCCATTAACTCTGAGAACGGTGAGGCCAACAAGGTCAAGAACATTGTTACTGGCGAATACGATGGTGTCCCCCAAACTGGCGCCTACTACCGTGACCACGGCATCAAGTGGGTTGTCGTTGGCGACCACAACTATGGTGAAGGTTCCTCCCGTGAACACGCTGCCCTCGAGCCTCGTTACCTTGGTGGTCTTGCGATCATTGTCCGCTCTTTTGCTCGTATCCATGAGACCAATTTGAAGAAGCAGGGTATGCTCGCCCTGACGTTCGCGAACCCTGAGGATTATGACAAGGTCCAACCCCACGACAAGGTGGACATTCTCGGTCTCGAGTCGTTTGCTCCCGGCAAGAACTTGACCCTCGTCGCTAAGCATGTCGATGGTACCAAGGATGTGAGTAGTTGAGATGGCATACCGTGAACTCGATGTTGACGTCCTGTCGCTTAGGAAATTCCTCTTGCGCACTCGTTCAACGAGGGCCAGATCGAATGGTTCAAGGCTGGATCCGCACTCAACTTGGTCCGTCTTGGTTATTACACTCCCATCGTCCTTGCTCACTGATGTCGCTGCTTGATTTGATTTAGATGGCTGCCAGGGCAAAACAGTAGATGGATAGACTAGTTGAATTCTTCGCGACGCGGTCTCGTGGTTGCCCGCCCCACGCTCTCTAACCACTCTAACAGGCATTTTGCGGGTCTGGATCCTCGTTCCGAGGTGGGCTCGTGTCGAATAACGCATCTGTAACTTTTTCTTTGTTTTCCTCTCGAGGTCCATCTCTGCACGCGCCTTATACAGCTATGTAATATCATTCTGGATGACGATTTTTTGCAATAAAAGTATTGTTATAACGGATGCTGCTTGGTGATGGTATGTAAGTGAGGCAAGTGCTTATATATACGATCTACGTAAGATGGTATGTCCATGCAAAGGTAAATACTGTTTTATTGGATGACGAGATTGATGCAAACAACAGACCCGAGGTACAAGTATACATATAAAAAACGCCCTAACGGTGGACTGGGGTCGTCGGCCACGATTCGATCCCTGACTTGCTCGTCTGAACGTTCAAATCGAAACCGTTCAGGTGTGTGCGCGTGAGGAATGGGGAGAGAGAGATGCGAGGACGCACGTCATGCACATGTCCATGTCCCCCATCCCCCGAGACGGTCGAGAGATCCGAAGGACGTGCGAATCGGAGGGAGATGGTGGGGAGCTCGATGGGCGTACTCGGGGCTTCGTCGTATGCGCGCGAGGTGGCGTTTCGGATGTTGAGTCTGGGAATGTGTGGGGGGGCGAGGGAAATGGAGGGGGGATGGCGTCACTTACGATGCGAGGAGCGAGTTGGCATAGACTGTTGTTGTTGTTGTTTTAACCGCCACGAGGGGGACGTGAGGGCAGTCACGAATTCGGGTCAAGGGCATGGGGAAGGGCAAGGGGGGAAATAATATTTAATACAACGCGACGTTGAGCTCTCGAAGCGAAGAGAGTAGGGGGGGGAGACGTACGTCGTGTTTGAACGAGGATGGCGCTCAAAAACGCGAGACTTTGCGGTTGTGTCAATGTCTGAACCCAAAAAAAAAAGGGGGGGGAACCGGGACTCGGGCCGTTTGTTACGACGAGGAGAATGAGACGTACCAGTAGGAGTGCGATCAGGTCTACGAGCCTGTGATTACGAATGTGTCAGTGCGATAGCGCTCACCGACCAGGCGACACGAACAAGAGTTTGAAGCAGGTACGCACGAGGTCAACGCGCCCGTGGCGACAGCAAAGATGAGGAGACGGTCCAAGAGGATGTCTATTCGACGCGGTCGGCAGGGCGGGAGCGCATGCGCCCAGCACTTGAATTTCCTGAGTTGGTATGCCATCGCGCCCGCTGAGAATGTGTCTCCGATGATGAAGAGCATGTTCCCGACGAGGATGAGCGCTTTTTCCTCGGTCAGGTAGCTTCCCCATGTCGGTTTTAGGACGCTGTGGGGTTTGTGAGGATGAGATGATGGAAAAGTGCGCGGGGGGGATGGTTGAATGTACCTTAGGACGCAGATGACTATACTGATGGCTAGGAGGAGCTAGGGTTGAGTATGATGAGCAAGCTGAAAGTTGCTGTTATGCTTGCCTGTTCGTGATACAGAGATCGCGCACTGTTGATGGTTCATGTTTAGGTATGGTGATACAGGTGGAGAAAGAATGTACCATGAAAACAACGATCCATGTCTTTTTTGTGACTGGACAAAAGACGTGAGATCCCGCAGAGATGATACATGGATAGTTGGACTGACATAACCATATCCGCCAGGTAAAGTACCTGTTGAGAAGTCAAGGTTAATACGTCGCACATCAAAAGGACATGAATCTAGACTGACAGGTAAACATGGAAATCGATGAGGAGCTTCAATAGGTCAGCTGTAGGTAGTGCTGCGGATCGATGGGCGGTGCTTACCCCGACGAGATAAGTCGACTTGGCGGAATGATCCATACTAGTATCACCGGATTTTTCTCGAATGATATGATCGAGAACTTACCGTCGATGACCTTGCGTATAAAGCTGGGGTCAAATATCAATACAAAAGTCAAGGTGAGAAACGAACCAAGTCGCTGACTCCAACGCTGGCACGTTGGCATATTGTACGACCAGGTAGTCGTCCATGACCCACATGGTCAACACGGCATGAACAGTCTCAAGGACGCTGTAACGAGACGGTGTGAGTACTATGGATGATGATCCGTGCAAGAGCAGAAGCCGCGCCCACACTAGGAATGCCACCTAGGGGCGGGTCGAGGTCAACCAGTGGCCCAGGATACGTTCCGACGGCATGACATACCGTCATTTTGAGTCCCAGGGTGTCATGTTCGTAGGTCCGGAAGTAGAAGAAAGCTTGCATGCAAGTGACCCCGTACAGACTGTGACGTTCCTGGTGAGACACGGGACTGCGCGAAGGGCGAGGAAGGGGAACTTGCATTAAGCCGAGGAACGTCCCGATGAGAGGTCCTCGAGCGAGGGAAATGACCAATGTAGTTGTTGGAGACATTGGGAACCCTTGAGAAGCTTGGGGGGTGGTGCGGGGCAGGGTCTGCCGTCAGCCTGAGGGCACGGGCTGGGGAGGGTATCGTTGACCTGGGACGTGCCGCAGGTGCATGCGGTGGAACACAAGTGGGACACGAACGAGGAGACTTGGGAGATAATGAACCCGACGGATATTAAATTAGCACATGGGAAGGCTGGACGGCTGTGTCGAATCGAAACAGCTTCGACGTGCAATCATTTAAATTTAGCCAGTGCGAGAGCTTGAGGTGAATCCATCACCGAGCCAGAAATCCGAGGACTAGCGAGAAGTCTTCGTAGGCGTTCAATCGAGAGCGAGGATCCACTAGGCATTGATAGATACATACGACAATTCACCGGTTGGTACGTACTAAACTCACAATCAGTGGTTTTATTCACCCCTGGTATACCACTCTCGTACTATAGAGTGCCGCCTTCGAAATCGTGTCCTTCACCAGCCAAAGCGAGCAGACCGGAGGTTGATCTCACCTGGCATACCGGCGAGCACACTTTGGCAGTGTATGGCGGGCTCGACGTCTATGCCTCGGGTCAAGCTGGCACTCAGTGGGTACGTACGGTAGGCCCGTTTCCCGTGAAGAGCAAGCCGGGCACGTCGGACGTGGCGAACTCGGCGATGCACGCCACTCCCACAACGTCCTGAGATCGACCGATGGCTACAACGAGTGGACAGGCATTGTCAGATCGTACATATATCAGAGGCCCAAGAAGAGAGGCGCTGCCTCCGAGCACGAGCCGTCTCTCGCGATCAGAGATACCGTGTTTGGCAAGCTCTTCAACGGTCGCCACACAGATGGCAATGTCGAGGGTTCCGATCTGACCGACGAGTTTTTGGTATGGATACGGTATCTGCACGTTCATGATTAGCCCCGAGTCATGGACAAGCGAAGTAACCTCACTTCCTTCCAGGGCCGACGCGGTACCCCTCCGTATGTGGACAGGGCTTCAAGTCTTTGCTAGCCGTCGCTTTCTTGGGTTGCAATGCATTGAGTACCTGCCAGTGTCGGACGTGGATATCCCCGACAGCGCGGAGTCGTCGAGGACTGCTTGCATTGAGCTCTTGACCCAGTACTAACGCGCTTGCAAACGAGCACTCGTGAGTGAACTTTGAACACAAACCATCCGTGAGCAACCGTTCGTGCCCAAGACGGTCCAACTCTTCAATTCGCGGGTCTGAGACACTCGTATCACTGCTATCTCTAACTAGGTGGGAAGTGGAACAGAATGTAATGTACTTTTGCGACCGCACCCCGTCCCGTCCTTGCCACGGATTGACTCTTGAGGATATCATAACGGAAGATGCCGAATGGTGGGAAATGCTTAGTCATATTGTGGCTGTGCATCGTAGAATTGAAGGATGTTGCTGAGTTGCGAAATTCCAAGTCGACAAGTCGAAAAGCAGGCTGAAAAAAATCGCGGAAAGATGCTGAGAAAAGGGGCAGGTAGATGTGAGACATTCCTTTTTAGGCATCCTCCACCCCAACACCGTCTCCTCCTCGTCCCCACCTTCCAACCGCCCGCCCGTCGTCGTCTTCTCTTTGCCACGTCCACAACATGGCCGACGACGTTGAGATGTCGGACGTCAATCATAAGATACTCGAGGTTTCCCCAACATCCCCAGCTGACGCTCCGCCCACGTCGCGCTCAAGCCGCAACTCCGCAATCTCTGCTCGCAGCGACGTTATCGAGCTCAGCAGCCGCGACAACTCTCTCGGCCCTCCCTCCGGTAACGACGGGCGCTCACTCGTCGCCGACGTCGGTCACGATGTCATCAAACCACCTCCTTCCAAGAAAATGAGACACTCGGCATCAGTCGCCGACTCAAAACCTGCCTCAACTGCGGGCACGGGACCGAAACCAAAGTCGTCGAAACAATCGCGACCGCGCTCTCATTCTCCAACACCACCTCCGCCCGCACCTCCACAACTACTTCAGACAATTCGGCTTGACATCAAACTGGGTGGTCCCGCAAAGTACGAGGTTGATATCGCCACTCTCGCCAAAGCTTCCGGTCAGCGACCCCCAACTCCTCCACCTCCTAAACCAGATATCAGCGAGAGCGAAGGCGAAGAGACTCATGATGACCAAGCAAAGTCCCAAAGGAAAAAGGTACTGCTCTCCACGTCAACAACCCCCGTCTCACCAGGTCTACAGAAGAAACCTACAACTTCCGAGTACTACGACGTCACCGACCCGTTCATCGACGACTCCGAGCTGAACGTTGACAACCGAACTCACTTCGCTCAGACGAAACAACAGGGTTTCTACGTGTCAAGCGGCGAGGTTGCCCTCATGAAGGACATGTCAGACCGTCTCTTGGCCATAGCGATCTACACCGCTCACGACCCCTATAGTAGCACGCCCAAGAAACCCAAGTCCAGGAAGCTTCCAGCAACTGAACCCGGGCATAGCAAGCAAGAAGATGGCACGAAGGAACATCCCATCAGTCTACTTGACAAGGTCGGGAAGAAGCGGAAAAACTACACCGTCATCGAGGAGAATGGCAAGAAGAGGAAAGTCGTCGACTTGGTATGTTTCTCCGTTAACCTAACTCTCTTACTCTGATGTCGTCTTCAGCGCGAATTCCACCCTGAACTCCAAGCTGCATTTGAAGAGCTCAAGACTGCCATTTCGAAAGGTTGATGTTGCCGCAACTATCACCGGCCTATAGCCACTAATCAGTTTGCAGAATCATGGGACGTCAAGGGCAAATTTCCCCCTTCGGTCAAGCCAATTCTTGCCCACGTTGCACTCCAGGCTGTAAGACTGGGAGAATATGACGAGGACTTTTTCAGCCTTATGCCTGTCTTGTTCCCCTATAATCGGTTCACCATGACTGTTCGTCTCCCATTATTGGTTATTGATCCGGAAGGGTTGACCTGTCCACCAGAAACTCATCAAGAGGACTATTTTCCAAGATCACCTCAAGATTTTGACAGATAGACAAGAAGAATTACTCGAACAACTTGCAACGCTGACAAAGGATGGATTTTCTAAAGCTAGGGAGGAGTGGGAGAAAAGCGTTGCTGCATGGGGTATGTCTTCTTTCCTCTGTCCCGTCATGCAGCGCTGATGTCGGATTGTTCAGAGAAACGACAAGAGAAAGCCAAGGCAGAATCAGAGACTGGTACTGTTTCAACTCCAACCGCAGCTGAGGCACATCCAGAGGAAGGCGGGACTGCCAGCGGGGCGGAGGGAGAGGGGTCTTCTGGGATGGCCAAACACGACGGAACGAGAGATGCTCACCCTCCGGCTCAAAAGTATCGCTTGACGGAGGCGATGAAGTCGATAATATGGCAACTTGTTATGCTGAGCAACGAATGCTGTCGGCTGGAGAATGAGAAACAGTGCGTTATATCCATCGGCTTGACCGCGTCATTGATCCATAGCCGCGTTCACAGTGAATTGGAGGGTAATAATGCGCAAGTTAGTGAACAAGGTACACGGAAAGTGCTTTATCAAAAAGTGAGTTGGAGCGTCTAGTGTTGCGTACAAACTCTGAGTCGCTACTGTAGATTGTTGCTGCCTTCCCGGCTGGTTGGCTCAATTCGGGTCAGATATCGAGAGAAGGTATGCAAGATTCTATCTGTGGGTCCGTTTGACGCAGTTTCTTCCCTTTCATAGTGAGTGCGATGAAAAAGAAACACGAGAAGGAAACCATGGACCAAGAAGGTTGATTGTCATTCGAACACGAAATTGCTAGTGTTATGCCCCGATCGTTCCCCGGAAATGCCCCCCACGACCGCTTCCTAACATTATTGGTACACTTCTTCTGCCTATTCGTTTTCGCTCCTTTCTTCACTTCCTTGCATCGGTAGTACGTTTTCCCTATTGTTGTTTGCGACCAGCACGCGTATATTATCTCCACTTATTATGCCCTACACATTAAGTTCTTTTATTGTGCTTTTCTTTCTTTGTTCATTTGAATCCTGCGTTGTAACATCAATCGTTGCTCGTTCTGGCGTGGTCATAAGCACTCTTCTGATACCCACTCAATTCTACGTCGCACACTGCTGACTCCACCCCCTGATGTGACGGGCACACGTCCTAAACTTAATGTGTGCCCTCGGACGCGTCATGACAACCTGCCTTATCTGCCACGTTCCGCGTAGCTATAGTTATCAAGACGCTTCCGGAGCTTCTACATATGAAGCCCTCGCGCCGATTCGGATCTGCGACCTGACCATGAAAGGTGACAGTAGCGTTCAATTGGCGGAGTCGGTTCGAAGACGGCTCGATATCAATGATGTGACTCGGCCACGCATAGTTGTCTTGATGGTAGATGTGAATGTCGTTTTTGGGGGCGCGTCCGTTGGATCAATGAACAATGTTAATGCATGCGTTATAGTTGGTGATGCAGTACAGGTAGGACGAGGATTTGCACGGGTTCGAACGTTCAGAATGGGACCCGAAGCGTACGGTCGTTGTTTGTGAGCACTAGGGCTCGGAACGAGCTTCCCGGATTTGTTGGATGACGGTGTATGGGCGTCGTCGTCGTTTTGTTGCCCACGGCGAGCTCTGCCTACGTACCCCGGGTGTGAAGTCGGTGTGTCGAGGTGTCTGTTCGGGGCGAACAGAGAAGCTTGTTCGTGATCGAGTGGGGACTTGCGAAGGAGGAGTGTAATGCGTGACGAGGGACGTTGGTGTAAGACGCGTTTTTCGGGGGCACGACCCAGGGCGTCTTCCGCAAGGATAGAGGGGTAACCCCGCAGTACGAGGTACAGGGACGCCGGCAAATTGTGTCGAGAACAGTGCCCAGACGCCGGGATGGAGTAATGAAGCATTTCAGATATCAACCAGAAAATGGGGACTCGCACTGCCGATCTGAACGCGGGATCTTGAGACTTGATTTGATTTCTTGCTCGAGACAAGGATGATCGAATGAGTGGCTAGGAACGTGGGTGAGACACGGATCGTGATGGGGCGGCCTTTCGCCCCAAAAGAACCGTTCCGATCGTGCTGCGGCAGCGGTGTTCCTCGACGTACATGTATGAAAAAAACATTCGAGGAGCACGATACCGATCGAAATGCGGGACTTGCACGATTTTTTTTGTTTTGTTTTGAAATACGTACCGTATGATCGTTCGTACAGTGATGTCGCGTTTCCGCTTTTACGATGTGCCCTGTCTGTCGGGCCCATCTGGAACGCAATGGGGTGCACGTCGTGGAATTTTGCCATCGTGGTGTCTCGCCTAGGGATTTCCTCTGGGATGATGATGTACCTCGGAAGAGCGATCAAGTAATGATCCGGTTCGATTGCACTCGATTCATCGTTTCGTCTAGATGTGCCGTGTAGGTCCTTGGGAGCTTGATCTCGGAGGCTTACGGACGGAAGAGAGAGGCGTTAGGAGGTAGCTCCGGTCCATTACGGTACCCACCGATAATGAAGGGGGAATTCGAAGGATTGACCTCAAAGTACCGAGGCTGGTAAGTAATAATACAGGTAAGTTCACCGTTGGTGATTTTAGTTCGGACGAAGAGACTCCACCGGTGCCGTCGCGTTGTCCAAGTTTGACTCTCATCCCACTATCGTGCCTGTCACGAATATTCAATATTCGATGGAAAGACCTACATTCTGGTTCTAAAATCGGTACAGTGGAAGTGTGTCTCAGTTATCTGCCGACGCCACACCATTCGAGACTAACTGTTCGCTTTGGAAATGAGTGCGAGACGGGAATGTCCCGCATGCATGCATGAGATCAGTGGGTTCTGCGGAAAGACTTGTTGATGATGATCGTGATCGGCGCGACGGCCGTTTTTTTTAAATTCCGAAAGTTATTCCTCCGCGGCACTGGTTGCCGCAGATGCAGTTTTTGCCACTCCGAAACGCAGAGCTGATGTCGGAGCCCAAATGAGACGGAACCCTACACATCCACTGGACCTAACAGGACATTCGAATAAATATTGTTGATATCAGGTCCAAGGTAAGTTCATGCGGGAATACTTTGTCCTTTACCAATACTACCTCTCTAAGGTTCTGGAGGTGCTCGGTGCTCGATGTTCGGGGGTTCGGTACAAAACGAGCTCCAAACCCCCTGTCGGGTTTTGCAATGGACGACGTGCTGGAATGATCTTGTCAGGTCAAAGTCACAATGGTCAAGCCATATTCCACGGTGTCCCTACTTGGACGATGGCCAGAACGAACAAATTTAAGTCCCCCTTCAATGTGCTGACAGCAGGGCTTGTGACAACGCGATACCAGCCGACGTTGGAATTTGCAGAACGGGCAGTGTGGTCCTCCGAGACTCTGAAGGTTGGACGACAAAGACCCGCCTGTGGAGCATAAAGGAGCAGCGAAAGCTGGGTAAAACGCCAGGTTTCATCACCTACTCATATCAACCAGTCCACTCGTTTACATACCTACATCCTCCTCGAGGCACGTAGCCAGTGCAACACTGGCGCGATCCAATGCTGCAACAGCGTGCAGACTGTATGTCTAGCATCCTATGACTTTTAGAGCACGAATTTTACAGGTGGACCAAGCGAACACGCTCCTGGCCGCGTTTGACCTCCTCGATGCTTGCGACGAACATCGGGGGCCTTGTTGGCTTGACCTGCACTCCTGGCACGGTGATTGGCACGGGCACCGGTTGCAATGCTCAGCAACACGCCGTTTGCTGCAGCCACGATGAATACGTACGGATTTCTTCACCCGATTCAGGCTCGTTTTCTGATGCGATTTTCCAGAACGGCCTCATGAACATCGGCTGCTCGCCCATCAACATTAACATTTGATATTTTGGGGATGGGCGATTCGGATGGGTAGGGTTTTTCTCCTTTAGTTGATATTGTGCATACTAGTCGTTCTCCTACCGATATTAATTTGGTTCCGCATCAGTTGCATATGGATTTCCAACGTTCCGTGTGGATATGCTTCATCTCAGCCAATGATTGTCGGTATTGTTTCTCCGCCACGCGAAGATCAGTACATAGGGATATCGCCAAAAAAGGAAAGATAACGTTGTTGCTCTTGACAGAGCTGTGCCGCCACCTCGCTGTTGACTGACAACGCGTCGCAGTTGGACGAAATGATGCCAGCATACTCATGTCCGAGTCGCTCAATATCCCGCAGGGTCGGGTCACTGGAAAACTTGAAGGGAGGGCGGCTGGTAGACTTGGGATGAATGTCTCCTGCACTTCTTCCTAACTCTGTGTTCCATACGCTCGCGGAGGTCACCTCATATTGATAGGCAAGGAAATACACAATGCAGGCCTCATAGCTTTCAAAATCCAAAACAATTGTGCGTGCATTCTATCATCCAGGGTCGTGTCGACCAACCGACGTAAAAGATCTTCCATACTTACTTACCCGAGTCCTGCCAGGCCCAGACCACTGGCAACTCCAGAGCGCCATACAATTGTCGTCGCTTTTACAAGACGAACTAGCCGAGGGTGACTTCTGTGACACCGGCACTGTCTTGCGACGAACGTAATCCATCGTACGGGGTCTTCCTCTCCAGGTATAAAGAGCCGGGGAGAACGACATTGACCAGCAGGTCTACTACCCACTCCTCTCATCCAGTCTCTTCAGCGGTTTACTGCTCTCTATCCTTGACAATGTTTGCTCGTGTCATCGCTCTTCTGCCCCTCGCTCTGCTCGTCTCTGCCAGTCACCTCGAGGCACGCGACAGTTGTGGTAATAATGGCACTGTTCAGTGCTGCAACAGCGTCCAGAGTGTAAATTTGCGGTGTATTCTTTTGGTGTTGGGTTGTGGTTGACAAGTTTTCTGTTGCTATTATAGGTCCAACAGGCGCAATCTATCCTTGCAGCGAACGACGTGCTCAGCGCTGTGGCAGATCTTGCTCTTGAAGCTATGGTCGGTCTTAGTTGCTCCCCCATCAGTGTGATTGGCACAGGCACGGGTGCCAGTTGCACGCAACAGACTGCCTGCTGTACT
>QFEF01000909.1:0-10628 GCA_003316035.1 Neoboletus subvelutipes
AGGACTTCTTGTCGAGTCCTTCGTAGGCGGCCAAAGCAGAAGAGGGCTGTACGAAAGTCACATATGCAAGTCCTTTGGACTGCCTGGACTCTGGATCAAGCGGAATATGGACCTGCCAATACATGAGCATTGAATAACATTGAATAACAATTGCAGGCGGAATAAAAAATCAGAACATGCAACATTTTCCTAGGGTCAGCATATCTAATGGATCTGATGTCCCTATACAGTGTTGCATCGTACAACAAAGGACATCGTAGAGGTGTCTTACCTAGAGAAAATTGAGTCAGCATGCGGTCGCTACAAGATATGTCGATGATGGAAAGTCAGAGTAATATAACTATCATTTATTTCCCTAAGGATCATCATGTTCCTTGAGAATCTGATGTCCCTATTTATGTTGTCATCGTGGACGATGCGTCCATGAGGATTACCAACAAACGCTCACCTGCGTAATTTCTCCAAACGGTCGAAAGAGGGGGAGGAGCTCATTGTCAGTGCACGAGAAAGCCAAATTGCGGAGGAAGAGACGCGATGTCCGTTGAATGGTTTCCTTTACCGAGTCATCCAGCACGGCAGGTTCAGCTGGTTTGTTGCTACTGTCATCCTCGTCTGCGAGTCGACGGCGCTTGTTTGGACGAGGTGTCGGTGCATCCTTGACACCCTATACAAATCATTATCGCTGCACCAGAAAAGAAGACGGGATACTCGATACCTCTATGATTGTAACACTTATTCGCGCCGATTCGACAAAGGTACGGTCGAACCAGTCCCTCGCAGCAGCCGCCTCCTTGTCGGTCTTGAAGCCAACAAAGGCAAATCGTCGTGACGTTCCATCTGGTTTATGTGCGATTTTGATGTCAGTGATGGTCCCAGGCGGTGCGCCTTTCTGCTCGAAATGTTTTCGGAGACGTTCTGGGGTTAGATTTGGAGGGATATTCTTTACAATGAGACGAGACATGGGTGCAAGTAAAAAAAACGACTGTCACCAACTCCGATCGGAGTATGCCGTGTGGCCACTTTCTGGCAAGTCCAATCTGCGGTGTACACCGAGCGGCGTGATGGCCTCTACGTCGATATTTGGCCAGGAAAAAAACCCTCGGGGCATACCAAAGGCACCCTTCATCGTGAGTAGACATTGATTTGTGAGACATCGATACCGATCAGCCGATTTTCTAGATCAATGTCGAGGAATACATCGGTGGTCCTGACGGTGACGTCGAGGGACCCCTCAAGACCTTCCAAGACGCGATCGCGTTCGTTCCTTTGTGGAATTCTGGCATAACGTTCTTGAACCGATAAAAGTACAGGAAATATCGCTACATGGACGTGAATTTGACACAACGTCGAAGGAGCCTCGAAGATAAAATACCGGATATCAAGAAGACACTCCACATGGTCGAGTTTTTGCAAGAGATACGCGTGAGTAGACAGTCTCGTTCAATCGGCAGAATAATGAGTTGTGTTTAGGAGGGCAAACAAAAGGCAGACGATGGTACAGATGAACTCGATGATGAGGACGAGGAGATCGAGGAAGAGGTCGCGAAGAAACCCTTGACCACTACGTTTGAGTTGAATGACACGCTTTACGCAGAGGCACAACTCGAAGACACCGATACTGTTTATCTCTGGCTAGGGGTAAGCTTTCTTTGCTCTTCATCTTCTCATTTCTTGTTGATTGTGTTCCTGCAGGCAAATGTTATGCTATCGTACAAGCTTCCCGCAGCCATATCGCTACTGCGATCTAAACTTGGTGCTGCTGAAGCGAGTCTGAAGGCGACGATAGAGGATCTGGAGTTCCTTCGTGAGCAACTCACGGTGATGGAGGTGAACACTGCAAGGATGTACAACTGGGATGTGAAACGGAGAAGAGGACGGTCGACAGAACCTGCGGGGAAAAAAAACTTGAACGGATAGTGGACAATCGTGTGCTGTTGCCCATCCCTTTTGAGTCTGTATTGGTTTTCGAATCGAGTTTACAACAAGGTTCGAGAGTCACTTCTTTCACGATACATCCTCTAGCGAGGCGATTGCGATGACTGGGTGTGTTTGTTTTCCTCGAGAATGTACTGGCAGAGGATGCGTAGGATGAGCCTTCTCATGATACTTGCTTTTCCTTCAATGCATGTGTCAGGTGTGCACGCCTTCTACGATCTTTCCACCCACTCTTTCATCACGTCTTTGCTATTCATACCTTTTGTTGTTCAAGTTGTGTCCACTAGTACAAGAGGCCATATGCATGCAGTTACTGATTGTTGACATTTATCATCATACCAGAATGCGGACATGTGCATTGGGACTTGTATAGCAATATTACGGTTAGCAGATCAGCACGATTCTGCCAATACACTGACGATAGAAAAAAGGATCGTTTCGCTGGGAGTCTACCTTCCAACTCAGTAGTATTAGTTTACCGGAACAACTTTACGCGCGCAAGCTCTTCGTCCTTCTATTAAATTCCACTGGGACATTAATGCTTCCCACCCTTTTCCGCCCCAACGCCCTCTGAGTGAGAGCACCGAAGATGTCGAGCAGCCCTTCGACGCGCATCGAGTCAGACGCACAAGGAAAAGGGCCATTCACAAATGGAAATGGATCGCTCGAAGGAGCGACAAACTCCTCCAGCGTCTTTGCGATGACCGACCTTTACGAAGACGGTTACGATGATCCGGTGTATCAGGCAAAAGCTCGCATTTTGAATCATTCCATACAAGAGATTGGCATGGGCAAATATCAGGTATGGTGGACGTCTAACGTTTAACCTCGTACGACCCCCGTGACTGATGGCTGCAATGACACACCCATCATAGTGGTATCTGTTTGTCGTGGCCGGCTTTGGGTGGTTCGCGTAGGTCTTCGTTTTTCCCGACCATCGGAGGTTGATGCCTACACGTTTCTTTACAGCGATAGCGTCTGGCCCGTAAGTACGCCTGAAATATTTGTCCAAAAACTGAATGATATTTCGCCAGCTATTGAGCGCACTGATCCTCACGCCTGCAATCAACGAGTTCCATTTCAACGGCCCGTTTCTGTCCTTGGCATCGAACATTGGTCTCCTCGTGGGAGCCATTGTTTGGAGCCTCGGGTGTGATATCTGGGGTCGAAGGTCTGTTCGCAATCTGTCATTTGGATACATTTAATCGATCAGTCTACGTTCTCTAGGTGGTCTTTCAACTTGACGCTTCTCATCGCAGGTGTTTTCGGCTTGGCCGCTGGTGGTTCACCCAATTTCGTCACTTTGGCCTCCCTGATTGCCGTCGTGGGCGTCGGTGCTGGTGGTATGCATTGTCAATTCTTGTAACGAATTGTACATTGAACTCTACTGTAGGCAACATGCCCGTCGATTCGGCTGTCTTTTTGGGTAACATAGACGGCTTCTGCATTCCCAAATCTGCTCGCCTGACTTCCTCCGTCAGATTTCGTCCCTGGTTCTCATCAGTACCTTTTGACGATACTCTCCATCTGGTGGTCTCTAGGACAGCTTCTTTGTAGTCTCGTAAGTACAGAAAAGATCACCATCTCTTTCGCTCCGATGTATCAACACGCCCTGTACAGATAGCGTGGCCCCTGATCGCCAACTTCTCTTGTGCCACCTCCGAGAATTGCAACAGGTCCGACAATATGGGGTGGAGATACCTTCTCTTCGCGCTCGGCGGGCTCACCCTCTTTCTTTGGGCCCTCCGCTTCTTCGTCTTCACGCTCTTCGAAAGTCCTCGATTCCTCTCCGGTATCGGCAAGGACGCTGAGGCAGCCGACATCATCCACAAGCTCGCTCGATACAACGGCAAGACAACGACACTGACGGTCGAAGAACTAGAAGCACCAGGACGGAGCCGGGATGTGTCTCCGTCGAGAATGCAGCGTGACATTCTTCCCAAGGACTCTTGGTATGATGCAGGGCATATCAAGGCGCTGTTTGCGACTCCAAAGATGGTCTGGTCCACCAGCCTACTGATCGCTCTCTGGGGTATGGTTTGACATTCCTCCGTTCGTTCCAAGACGTCTCGATTGAAGCCTGTTTTTGTTTCACCCAAGGAATCATTGGTCTTGCGTCGACACTCTATAATAGTTTTTTGCCATACTTGTGAGTGGAGATGCAGGTACCACTAGACACAGCTGACCGTCTGTAAAGATTGTCTAGTCGGGGTGCCGCATTCGGAGACGGATCCCTTTACATCACTTACCGCAACGTATGCGTTCCATGCCCATGAACGTGTGCTTGGCACTCACAACTTTGTGACAACAGCAAGTGATCCTGAGCTTGATCGGTGTCCCCGCCGCCTTCCTTGCCGGATGGGCAGTCGAGGTCCCGTACCTCGGACGCAAAGGCAGCCTCGCGATATCCTCTGGCGAGTCTCCCTCGTATCTCACGCCTTTTCATCACTCAACGACCTCCCGCGAAATAAAGGGCTCACTGGCATCTTTCTTTTCGCGAGCACGACCTCCAGGACGTCGGACGAGCTTCTGGGGTGGAACTGTGGTTACGTGTGTTGCAGTAACGTGCGTCCTCGACGGGAACGATGCTTTTCACTTTCGAGGACGACCCTGCTTACATGGTGGAGGGTATCTAGATGATGTACGGCGTGCTCTACGCCATCTCTCCAGAGATTTTTCCCGCCAAGGATCGTGGCACAGGGAATGGTCTGACAGCCACCGCAGCCCGCGTGTTTGGCGTGATGGTACGTCTTTAGGTCGTCTTCCCGTCTCGTCCTTGTTTCGCCGACGACATCTTTCGGGTTCGGAACCTCCAACGACAAACCACTAGGCGCCCGTCATTGCGTTGTACGCGAACATTGCGACGGCGGCACCAGTGTACATTGCGGGCGGCATGATCATCTTTGCAGGGTTGCTGGCCTTGTTATTGCCGTATGAACCTAGAGGTAAGGTGTCCATCTAGATGCGTAGTACATAGAATGAGCGAGGTCGAATCTGGACCTCGATGATTGTTGCATATGTTAATAGATGAATTGTTCGAGGGTGGTATGGATTCCGTTGTTTTGGACTTTGACGAATTACCTCCAATGTTTGTTTCTGAGGGTCGAACCTTGATGGATTTTTTCAGACGCATTGACAGTAATTTTCATTTACTCGTATGTATTATCGGGAGATGTACTATTGATCCCCGGCGTTGTTCTCGACTTGAGATGACCCTTGCGTATAGTGTCTTTACGCCGCATCGAGAGAATCAATAATGTGACTACAAAGAACACGAGTAGATCGTCTCGAAGCGTACAAGACCATGATTGCTAACCCCACCTCTAAAAGATCACTCCTCCAACTCATCTTCCTCGTCGCTTGCGTCGTCTGCAAGATCTACATGGACCATGTCCACCACCATATCGATCGCCGCCTTGGACATGCGCGGCATCGCACCTGGCCGGAGCAACGGATGACGGGATTCCTGGAGCTCTTCTTCTTCTTCCTCCTCCTCCTCCTCTTCCTCCGGCTCGTCCCCACTCTCCTCAGCACCCACGCTCTGACTGATGTTCTCGTCCCCACTCCCCACTCCACCCTCGCTCCTGTTCGAGTCCGAGTCCGTGGTACTGTGTTCGAGGTCCTCGGACGAAGCGACCTCAAAGTCGTCGTCGTCCGAGTCCGAATCATCCCATGCCGGACCCTTGACGGTCCCGTTCGGGACATGACTCGGGCGCACTTCCTTGCCGCTCCCCCCGCCACTCGCTGCTCGGCTCGGAGAAGTATTACACCCAGCAAGACTCTTCCCAAACAAATGTTTTCGATTCCGAGCCCACGCATGGATCGGGTCCTGTTCCCGACCGTCGACCATGGAAAACTCGGTTTCGACGACCCCAGCGTAGGCGTCTTCATCGTCATCCATCTCCGAACAATTTGGCGTTTCGATCCTCTTCCGACTCAGAATGACGGAGCACGTCCGCCCGGTGGCGCTGATGAGACGGACGCCATCCTTGGCGATGAGATCCGAGACGGCCCAGAATTCGCATGGCTTACTCTCACCCCATAAGATACCCGTGTCGAAGAACCAGAGCGTGCCTGATTTCGCGGAAAGATAGGCGTCGATGCCCGCTGCGCCCTCACCCGACTTTGCAGTCGCGCACGCACTCCGAAAGACGGTCGCAGACGGTTCTAGTAGAGGGACGGGAATGTGGGACAGTAATTCACGGACATAGGTGGCGGTTTCCGTGCCTTTGAGAACGACGGTGACGGCAACGGAAGAATTGGGGGTGGAAGTGGTGGAAGAATAGGACATGGTTTCGAACGCTGTAGCGCTGCGCGCGTCGAGGCCAAAGATAACCTGTTGGGCGGATGGAGGGGACGTCTTGACTTTATCGGGGACATCTGTGGAGAGTAACACGACGGTCCAGTGGCCCTTGGACTTACCGCGCGTGGGCAACAAGAACGCGCGGGTGATGCTCGCGAGGGGGATGGATGATTCGAGGGCAAACGTGCTAGGGTGGGTGAACCGGATGGAACGTGCGTGGACGGTGACGTCGACCTTTTTGCGGATGGGCGAGGTGGTGGAGACAGCAGGGAGTGTGAAGCGCGGTGGATCGTCGGTGTCGTCTGGTGTGGTTTTTTGTCGTTTTGGTTCGTTGGCGTCGTCGATGTCTTGATTGTCGCGGGGGCGTTTAGCGCCTTTGGTTGCGAGGGAGTCGTGTAGGGCCTTGAGGGCGGCGGGTTGTGTGCGTGACCATTCCCGGTGCGCGTTGTGGAGACGGGTTGGACAGTCGCCTCCGAGGGCAAAGGAGAGCAAGGCCTCGACGGTGGAACGGGAGTGCGAGGATAGAACGGATAGTTCTGCCGAGAGAGTAGCAGCTGGAAGATGTGTTGACAGAATGTCGAGGAGGGGAGTGGTCGAGCCCATACTTACTTGGTACAAAGTAGTGGTTGAACTTCAACAAAATAATAATAATACCATCTCCGACTATGTAATAGTACATCAGCAATACCAAAACTCCAAGTCATATCTGTACGCTTTCCAATCGACCTGCAACCCACACTGACAGAGCGGTTCCAGCCGAGCTGCCAAGTTCTCCACAAGCGTATGCGGCGGCATGCAATCATACACGAGACTGATCCTCACTGGCTTGCACGACAGATGCGTCAACCGCGCAATCCCTCGCTCGACCAGTGCATACCGTTCCTCGATCATATCCCCCACCTTGGACACCGTCTCCGTCGTATCCCAGTACACAAAGAGCCGTTCCAAACACGGAAGTAGACATTCCACCACATCTCCTTGCACCCGCGGCGTCAACGCCTCCAACAGCGCCTTGGGAGACGAATCTTCGTCCGGATGATACTCCAATTCCATCAACAACGGCGTTTCCGCGATCAACGCAATCAAGTCTTCCGCCGTAAAGAACTTGGAGGTGGTCGAGTACTTGAGATGCCGAAGCGACTGTGCGTGCGCTTGCAGGAACGCTTTCAGTTGGCTGTGATACAACACCACTTCTCTCCGTGGGCAATAGTCTTCGATCACTAGTGCACAGAGCCGCGGCGCATTGAGGACGCTCAGGAAATCACCCAACTGCGTCGTCTGACTTGCCTCTCGAAGTACCCGGAATTCGAGGCACTCCAGGCTGGGCAGCGTAAACGGTGCAAGCGGCGCGTCTTGCATGCCACTGTCGATGGTGATACTGCACTCCTTGAGCGACGTGCATTGCTGAAGAATAGCTGCGTAGTCCGTGATAGAGGTCGTGCTCGAACGCGCGTCTTGCATAAAGACCAGGCTGGTGAGCGTGGCCCAAGGTGCATGCACGTCCCGACTGGTGAGACCAGCAAGCGATAACGTAAGCTGATGAAGCGGCGCGAGCGATAGATCGAAGCGGACCGGTTGCACGTCCTCTTCGTCCGGCTGTCGATTGGCGAAAAACGACATGCATTGACCGCCGTCGGTCACGTCAAACGTTGACAGCGAGGTGCACTTGGAGAAAGCGCGGGATACGAGCCTGTATATGACCGGCGAGTTCTGTAGACGGACCTGGACCGTCTGCCACCTCGCCGCATGGGCTGCGATAGTCTCGAAGAGGTCCACCAGACCGGGCAACACCCGCTCCGTCTTGCACAGGACGACGAGGTTGAGAGGGAGACCACCCGAATGGGCTAGCCACATCTGCAGCACCGGCAACGCATCTCTGCGAAGCTCATCCGAGTACCGCCCATCACAGACGTTCAAAAAGATATCTCGCCACAGTCGAGGTGTCGCGTGGGCGACGGCACGCCAGGACCGACACACGCGTCCGAGCAACAGCGGTGCCTCCTTGTCCCGCGGTGTCATCGCGAAAGGCACGCCCGAATTCATCGTGTCGAGACACCACTCGAATATCTCGGACAGGATCTCGGGCGGTAAGCGCTTGATCGGGGCGAGTGTCGCGTGGAGTTTGAGGAGGGCGCCTCTGGTTTGAACCTGACGATGCTCCATGTCGATGAGGCACCTCTTGAGACGCTCGACTTGGTCTTGGATGGTGACGAGTTGACGTTCGTGTTCCTCGATGAGAGATTTGATACTGATACACGTTTCAGAGCAAGGACGAGAGTTGGAACGAAACAGACACGAATAGGTGTGCTGAATAGACGAACGATGGTGAGATCTGGAAGTATCAACACGCGAGAGCACCACTCACAGGAATCTCTATCGGTCCACACTCGGTCGGGGTCGAGATGATGTCTATCATGTCCGAGCTGGAAAAAAAAATACCAACAAGTCTGAGCAATGCTGAAACAGAGCCAAGTATGGCGACCACTCACCTGCAGCTTGGAGTTAAAAAAAACGGGGATAGGAAAAAGCTGTTGGGGAGAACCGACGGACTCTTAAGTACATACTTATGAATTGAGTCGACGACGGCGAATCTGCCGGGTCAAACGACACTGCAGGCTGCAGCAGGATCGGAAACCATGCCAATCACGGCAGACACGAGGGATCCAGCGTGTGCGCGTACGTCCGTGAGGAATGCAAGAAGGGGAACCTTCAGGTTGAGGCGTGCTTAAGCGGTGCATATGGCACAGAACTCGTCGAGGTGGCGTTTTAGCTCCGCCGCACTGACGAGGGGTTGAGAGCAGACCTCCGAGTTTGTGTTGTCCGCATGGCCTGCCACTACCACGTGCCATCATAGTAGAGAAGTATTACATAACCACACTCACCCAAAAAAAAGTGTTTCAATTTGTACTGCACAGGAAAAATAACAATAAAAACAAATAAATTCATTTTTGCATTTTTGGGGTTATGGTTCCGCATGTCAAAAGGAAATGGGCGTACCGATGGAACGTGCTAATCCAATTGAAAAACGATGATATGGAGGAACCCCTCGCTCTGATCCGGGTGGTCGAAATCTATGTGAGGCATTGAACGGAATGAAAAATGACCCTATGCACATTGAAAACGCACCTCCGCTAGGTACAGCCATGGCTAATCCATAACAAGCCATGATAATAAGACGTGATTCCGGGCAGAGACTGAGAACTCACTATAAACAAGAATCCTATGCCGAGAAGGATTTGGAAGAGGAAGACCATCGCCGTAGCTCCGTATGCAGCGGGCTTGCTGCCGGTCACGAGAGCAATGTCGCAGTCAATATGAAACAAAACGAAGGACCAACCGAAGATCTCATCAACAAGCCACGCCTGCCATACCGATCAACGGTCTACGAAGAAGGGTTCGGCACTGAATTGCTCTCACTATGATCGCAACGGCACTCACCCACAGCGGAATGAAGGATGCAAACATAAACGTAACAGCTGTGCAGCCACCGAGAATCAAGGAGAGGTTTCGTGAAAGACCCATCGTGTTTTCATAAACGACAGGGGCCAGATAGCTATCACATATCAAAACCAAAAATGAGATTCATATTCGCTCTTCGTCCGAACTGAGTCAAGGCAAGCCCCGGGGCGTGTAGCTGGATCTCAGAAATACGTGCCCGGTAAACTGATGCAAGATATTCACACCTGCACATGGGCACATCTTGCATGAGTTCCGCGTACCAAAAGGGTCCTAGGGGGGACCGTTATCAGTAAACCGGCATCCCGAAGAGGGGTCAAGGTGTGTTCCTGAGAGGCGTTTACCTCATCCGCTCTCTTGCTTCAGCGATGCTTCTACCTCCTTCAGCTTCTCAGCCACGTCCGGATGGTTCGTGGAATCGCGATCTTCAAGTTGGACAGGTATGCGAGCGCCTTCTTTGTTCCGACCATGCACGATAACTCAGCGTGGGGAATCGGGAAGCACGGTGACTTGCAGCAACAGCAACAAGGCAAAGACCGCCTGAAAACCTGAAACATTTACAGTCAAATTCGAAAGATTCGACGATGCAGGGTTGCACTCAACCGACGGGCAGGTGCCATTGCACGGGTCCGTTCACGAACGACAGTCCGCAATCCAACCTTTGTGCATCGCCCCAGGAACGAGCTCGATAGGGGACAGGTACAGAAAAGGATCGGAAACGCGCACAATCACCAAGCCAATGATCGTGATCGCAGAATTCAAGTAGACGAGTGTTCCCCGTACGAAACCGTCGCATGTCTCCGACTGGTGTACAGGAATGGACGATGAGTTGAATCCGCTACACCCTGGCATAACTTGATGAGCCAGTGACGATACGCCCCACATACAACTGAGCCCGGGTCGTCGAGCTCGTCAAGATCGCCTGAGAGATACA
>QFEF01000912.1:0-17773 GCA_003316035.1 Neoboletus subvelutipes
TCTCCCAAATCTTCTTGCCCTTTATCCACGTGCTGAGGACCTTGCCTTGGCGGTCGAGAACGACCAAGTCAGCGTCTGCACCGGCCCTGAGGGAGCCCTTCTTGTTCTCAATCCCGAGGCATCTGTACAAAGGGACAGGATGGCATGCATGAGCGCCGCTCGCCTCACAAACCACATAACAACGCTATGCCAACGCTCACTTTGCCGGGTTGAATGTCGCACACTTGATTGCTTGGCCGAGCGAACAACCCGTGAACTGCACAAAGTTGCGGACGCACTTGTCCAGGGTGACGACGCTAAGAAGTGAAACAGGGGGCATCGATGAGTGAAAACGACGAGGGTAGGATGAAGCTGAGCAATGTGGACAGACACGGACCTCCCGGCGAGCGTCGTGGTGCCTTCTAGATAGAGCTTGTCTCCTTCCTTGACAAAGTGGCGACCGTCACGCCACGCGTGAATGCCATCTTTCAGGTGGGGATCCAATATCCTCATCGCTAGGTTGGCATGCAACTCAGTGTTCATTCTCTGGCGACGAAACGGAAACGTTTTACCATCCGTGATCAAGATACACCCATCGGGGTGAGCAGAGTATGCCAACTTGAAACAAAAAAAATCGACATGAGTGCTTGAAAACATCAGACAATTGCAATGCGCATACCCTGACAGAGTTTGGGTGGGAGTGAACACCGTCCACGATGATCTCATAGAATGGTCTCTGGAATGGATGCTCTCCGAGGGTGGATGAATGCTTGATCTGGCGCTTGATGGGTGTCCCAGGTGGCGTTTGAATCTCGTCGAACGCCTCTGATGCGTAGGGAGTCTTATGATTCGTCCTCGAGGAAGACCCCGACTTGGATGGCGAAATCGGTAATGGGGCATAATCGGATGCTGGGCAAGAAGAGGTATACGGCGAGGCACCCAGAAGACCGATGATCGAGGGGTCTCGATGGTGTAGTTGAGGCATCGCATTGAACAAGTGGGTAATACACTGTGCGCCATTCCGGACCGCGGTAGTCGCCACGTCCGTCGAGCAGATGCTAAGTTTGTCATTTGAGCGCATATAGTCTGCTGATGTGGAGAGTGGGGACTAACCTGTGACCGATGTTGAAACAGATGCCTCGCTTGCTTGCTATGGAAATGGCTTCCATTACCCCTTCGACTTCGGGCGCACCTGTGATGATGCGGACGCCGACGGCGTCCTGGTCGATGTCATCTCCCATGAGCCAATCCTCAGTCTCTACCAAGCTCTCCGAGCCGTAGGTGGACTCAAAGGAACTGAATCCACCCGGCGCAGAAGCAATCAACGGGGGGGCGTGTGCGCCTCGCTTTGCAGGGTGCAGGAACGGGCCTTCGACATGCCAGCCTAGCAAATGCGCTGCAGCTGGGGGAGACCATGGTCGCAACAAATGGAGCAACTTTGGGTAGAGCGATTTTTCCTGCGTCTACAAGGAGTGCTACTCTCTCAGGATGACCTCACCGGAACTCGGTACGACTGCCACGTACGATGATCGTAGGGACGAGGCCTGTGACACCCGTCTCGGTGATCCGTTCTGCGACTAGTTTGAGGCCATCGCGGTATGCTTGATCGTCGCCCTCGTAGACAGAAAAATCGAAACCAAATCCACCATTGATTTGAATGTCAATGTATCCTGGACTGCTCTGTCGTCAGTAATTCGGAGCGACAGACAGGGCGTCTCTTCACTCGTTCACTGGCCATTCACCTTAAGATGTTCCCGCCCAGATCAACGATCCTGTCTGGTCTCTCTCGCCTCAGGAAGAACGTTTTCTACGTTTCGTTTCATTCGTTCAGAGCGTAGGTTCCCAGTCCCGGGAACCCCGACTCACCTGGGCGTCCAGAATGATCCCACGGCGCTCGTCGATCCAAAGGTCTTTCTCCACTACACTGCCGTCTTCTCGAGGAAGTAGGCAGTTGGTGAAACATACCAAACCGTTCGGGGAGGAAGACATGACCGTCAACAAGCTCGATGTCACGTCGAAAGACCGATTTCCCTCCTGGCATTGGCCGATTCCCCCTCCCGGCCTTCTTTGACCGAGATCAGCAAGTCGTCACATGGTTTTGGCGGACCATGTAGTACATAGGACAAGGCACGAGTTACGTGGAACATATTCAAGCCAATTCAAGTCAACTCCAACGCCGTAAGTCGTAACAAGCTCTAAGAGCACATGGTCGACGTTCATTCTGTCACGGACATCATGGAAACGGACACAAGGGATACATCTAATTATATTTTGTTCCTAAGTACTACCCCTAGATTCGGCAATTTCAATGACCCGATGTTGAACTCCCTATCCACCGTCAAACCCGGAACTTTGCCATCTGCTCAGCAGTGGCGTCGTGTCCCGCCAGCGCCACTGAATGCATAATCGAATCGATCGGAAATGGCTTGCAAGCTTATCTGTGAGGATCCAACGCACAAAGACACGACCCTGGTTTGTGTGTGGCGTAGTGGAGACAGTCAACGCGCTCGGGACAAACATGCGGGGGTGTACATGCCAGTGGTCGGATCAGCGTCATCCGGGCAACATCGGAACAAAGTTCGGATCCACGAACCAACGGCTGAACCAAGGAGCGACCCCGTCGGAAAAACAACATCGGGGAAATTGCAAATCGTGCACTTTCCGTAACGCAATGTATCCAGAATCAACGCTGGACCTGCATCCTTGTGTATCAAAAAGGTTCGAGTTCATGTGGAATATAGTGGCACTCGCTTACTCCTATTAGTTCACTGTTATGGGACGGCTTGTGATGCTGGAGAACGGGGGTGCCGCAAGTCATGCTTCCTGTTTGAGCTCATGTGGCGGCGAGACTCGTCCCGTTTGCCGCGCATCATACTTTTGAACCTCGTGAACTGGGGTACGATCCCCTGGGTCGGCCAATCCGTGCCGCATACCTAGACCCGACTTTTCCCGTGTGGCGTGGAGTGCAATCCCATTTGATTCGAGGCAGGGATCCTCTATATCGTCGCTTAGTTATTGGCAAACCATCTCCTCACCAGCATGCATTGAGGACACCTGCTCACAGACTTGTCAACAAGAACCATATATTCAAGCCACGTACCATTGAATCATGCTATAACGCGCTTCATGCGTGAACGTGGTCCACGGCTTCCATCCCAAGATGCCACTAGTTTCGCCTTGACCAGCTTTGGAGGTTGAGAGATAAGGTAACACAACCCCAACACGGACTTTTCCTTGTCCATCAGAGATGGCCGGGACCGTGATATGGACTCTAGGGTGATATGGAACTTGGATCTTGATCCCACAGCTCCTTGCTGTGCGCTGCTTCAATGAGTATTCTCCCGAGCACCGACGGGATAACGATGAGACCGCTTATGCACTAGCGAGTGGCAGTTTCCCGTATAGATGCTTACCTTGATAGAAATTAGCATGCCTCACAGGCCCTTCCATCTTGTTTGAAATGGCTTGATCGATGAGCACCAAATCTGACAGGCCGGCGGCCATCTGATGCACAGTAGCAGCACGGTTCCACGCTTACGGTAGCGATCCGTCCGGACGTAATTTGTGCTAGAAAGGCCGTTGCATCCAGATCAGTGATAGCGGTTTCATCCGGGATGAAAATGCATTCGTAAGTCCCCGGGATCGAGGCAGAGTTGTGGAACGTGTGCTCGAGAATACATACTAATCAGAAAAGTGACCCCGAAATCTGTACATTGGACATGCGGACAGAGCGGTTAGCTCTTTGGCGTGATATGTGTTGCACATGGCACATTGCATCTTAACTTCGAGTGATATATGGAGGACCGATCCGATACACGAGCTCGTGGGCGCTGTAGGATAAGTGATTTAGTCTGCTTGTCGTCCATCAAGAATAGGGAGCTAAGCAGTGCCCTCCCCTGATGCTACGAAGACGATGGACCGTGAGACCAAGGGCTGTGGTTGTTTGTATGGGGATATGCCTTTTATGCGGAATACAGCTCGTAAAGACAACGATGACGCAAGCGATGAACGGACTGCTTCACACAATTACCGACATGGGCCGATCACTGTTTCAGAGGGTGGGCATGTCGAATCACCTGGACAAAGGCAGGAAAACATGAACCCACGTTGATAGAGTTCGCGCCCATTAAACGTGAACATCGAGAATTGAGTTATCAATCAGGGCTGGTGCGGTGCTTTCCGATCTTGAACATTCCTCGGATATATTGCTCTTCCAAATAATGGTTTAGAAAACGCGACGGCCACACCTGGCATGTTGTGGAGTATACGTTATTAGCGTACATGCGTTCATTGCAGGCAGTAGACGTCAGGTAACTATACCGGGGCATGGTATAAATTCTGCTTCCCCACTTCGGGACCGACTTGATAGCCGGTTGATCGATAGGAGTTCGGCAGTCCAGTTTGCTGGAGGAGGAGCATCAACCCCTTGAGTCGTAGTAGCATAGCCCTGCTCATATCAGACCATCATGCACATGTTTGGTGCAAACGAATAGGTGCTCCTGAGAGTCGATATACTCGGAGAACCAAACGTAGGAACGTAACGAGGAAGATACGATGTGAGGACACCCGCGTTTACTGAAGGACAATATCCCGGAAGACTCGTTTCATCAGAGACATCGAGGATTACTAAAAAGCACGTCAGGGAGGGAGCCAGCTGGACGAAAAATCGACGCGACCTACCACATCTAGTCCGAAATAATTGAGGGAACACTCAGTGAAGGCTGAGATGAATATACAGGGTTAGTTTTCATAAACCCAAGATTCTGAAGGCTAATGGAATACAACCGAATGAAAGACCGGAAAATCCTATTTGGAAAAGCTCTGGATTCCACCACCATAGCGTCTTTCTAAGATTCTACTACCTATCTATGCTGACTTGAAACTGCCACTCGGGGCCGAGACGGTTTTATAAATTAGACGCGGGTGTGATCGGAGTGGCAGTCCCAGAGTTGGACTGTGACGTGGCCCATAAACATGGGGATGGCACGTCTCCCAACGGATTGCGTAGATACTCCTTGAAAAAGTTCCTCCAATTTGCTTTCGACGGAACGAAATGACCTACAGACACGTAAGGAATAACCAAACGAAACATAATTGTACTAACCTCCTTCGTGCTCCTCCACCCTTGCGTTGGCAGACACGCCCAAGAGGATTTTTGATCGCTCCTCGACAACAATCACGTCTGTCTTTCCAAGAACGTGTAATGTCGGCGTCGAGTACGATGGACTAAATATTTCACTAGCCAAAGGATCGATCACTTTGAAGCCCGAGACAGAGACACAGAATTGACTGAGATAGGGTGTTCAAGTCAACCAAACTGTGAGAGTAAGACGACGTACAACGGGGGATGGGGTGGCTCGCCATTTACCAGGAAAGCGGGGTATATGTGTGGTTTCTCGAGCTGCAGAACCTGGGGCGTTAGTTTCTCTTATGGGTCATCTTCATCTCACGCACCAATGCAGCGAGAAGAGCTGCCATGGCTGCACCTTGGCTGAACGAATGGAGATGATCAACATGAGACCCGTTTCGATTCGCCCACAACATACCTGAAACCAAAAACGCCCTGAGGGAATGGGAAAATATTATTATGGAATGCAAGTCACAGGTCTAAACTCACCACATAATGATCCTGCGAAAGAACATCTCTGAGCATCCGCAACGACTCCTCTAGTCCTCCGGCGACACTTCGATCGGGATTTGTTTTGTACCACGCTCTGGGTGTGAGAGTCGGATCGGACGTTGCGGTAGTCACTTCAGATGCACCGAGCGCGCTGGGCATGAAACCATCTAGATCCACCGGGTGTAACACCGTTGGACCGTCGACGAAAACTGCGGTGTAAGAGCTGCAGCGCGCTGACCTACGGTAACAGGGCAGACAACGACACATACCCATTTCGATGTCGTTGTCCATCGCCTTGCGTAGTGCGCCAAGCTATATCATTATCTCGTCGGTACTTTGAAAACTTGAATGGGTCCTCAAGGAATTGGTGCGAACCCGCTTACTAAATATGCTTGCGTTCTGCGAGTATCTACTTCGTCTCGTCAGCGCGTTCGGGCCTGTTCATTTGGTAAAATATAAGGACATGCCCGTGTAGCATGAGCACTTTCCGAGTTGCGGTCATCATGGTGTGTACCGGATAGAATTCGGGGTGCGGGACCACGCAGTAAGAATAAGGACAGAACGATCTTGTTTGTCTCAGAGAGCTCTGTCAAACAAGTAGAGAGTAGGAAATATGTACATGAGGATAGCGTGAGGTATATGGTGTGATTATGTAAGCAAACGGAGTGGAAACTGTGATGCCAATCCGGAGTCCCCTTCTCACCGTCCGTTTCCACTGTGAAGGTTCGCAGCTCAAAACGCTCAAGGGTAACCTCACACGTTCAAGACTAAGTGTAGCAAGAGACAAGTGACGCTGTCGGAGCTACGCCCAAATTCCTCGTGCCTGGTAGTAATACCAAGTCTCTCATTACATGAAGTCAAGCAGCACACGATGACCATATGGTTTCTTGCGAAACCTCACCGCACCCGTGAACCATGTGAATAAGGCTTGGAAGTCATGGCAAGCCCATGATGATCCCTTCGAAAGTGAGGCTATTCGACTTCACAAGCTAGTACGCAGCTTGCCTAGGACTCTGATCTACATGTTCACATAGTGACATCCATCTACACGTATGATACAATGGACAGAGATCTCCACGTCCACCAGCGGGTCTTCTGTAGCATGCCCTTCTTGTAGGACATATACCGATGCTGTTACTTCTGCAAGAGTGTCTTGGTCGAAAACCCCACATCACCCTCCCGTTTCCCCGAACCGCTGTCCCTGTCCTTTCCTTTCTCCTTCTCCGGGCCGGACCCATCATCTAGGTATAGGTTATTCTCCTCTATGTAGTCGACGACGGCAGCCGGAAGCAGGTATCGCACGGAAAGTCCCCGGCGAAGGAACAGCCGAACTTTGGTCGATGACACGTCATTCTGGATTAACTGAGGGATAAGATGAATGTTGTTCCGCCAACGTGCCAAGTTATCCGTAGCTTGATCCATGCTGGAACCCGCCCGTTCGATGATGAATGTGCCGTACCGGCCTAGTATGTGATCTAACTGCAGATCGGGTTCGCGTGAGGATTCGGAATGAAGTCCGAAATGGAACGCGATGCAAAATACAAATACTTACATCCTCAACCGACCAAACACCAGGTTCGGACATGGTGCTTATCAAGTCTGACCCTGCAAGAAGCATGACCCCGACATCCCGGTGCTCCCCGTCTTGCGTTTGCACCCCACCCAAGAGTGTGTTTATTTCGTAATCAAAGTGGTCGAGCACAACGGCTGTGCGTTGATAGTTCTGGAAAGCCTCCCACGGATCAATCATGAGCCAAGAGGACGTTTCTTCCGCAGCGAGCGTGCACATATTGACTCTGTAAATAAGAAGGCACGAGGAGTCAGCTTCATCTTGGCAGTGATACACAGGACAGAATAGAGATGATGACAGATCCTTCCAAGCCATCGCCATCTAGGACCTGATGAGCTACGATGGGCAAGTCAAACAAGCCCATCGCGCTTATCATGCAACAGCGAAACAGAGATAGAGGGATCGAGTATACCATCCCGTGTGATGGAGTGACGAGATCGTACTGCGTATCAGAAGATTGATACGATCCAAAATGAAAGCGAAGGCCATGTGAGGCAACCTCTCTTTAGGAGGGCACAACGTGCAAGCGCCTCGCGGAGGTACTTGAGGTGTGCATAAATCCCCGAGTTGACACGAGGCGGCCGCTCGAGTGAGCATTGTACTAATTCGGTTCAGTCCAAAAGCACGAGTTTCTCATAGCACGCAACGTTTCCGGACAATAAAAAACAGATCACAAGATGAGGAGGGACTCGATGGGGGGGGAGGTGGTGGAATCCTTGGTAATTATCGCTCACCTGTGACGTGCGCTAAGTAGACCAGGTTTGTTGTACTGGTCGCTCACGGGACTCAAATACCCGCCCACGATCTCGAAATTGGTGTTCTGTCGAACATAGTCCTTGGCCATTTCGAACATTCGAAGGTGGAGGTAGGTGACCGGACTGAAGGATCCGCATCCGACGAGGACGATGGGCTGCTTTGAAGGATCTCGAAGGATTTTGCGGAGACGATGAGATGCAAATGTATAGTTCGGGGGATCGGTGAACTCATTGGTCTTGCGGGCGGGGACCTGAACGTCCATGGTGGTAGAGGTCCAGAGAAAAGCTACGACTGACTTGAGTCTTTCGGCGCCTTCCTGTACACCGCGTGAGGCGAGGTCATATATCAAGCCATCCTTACCCACGCATTTGCTGACTCACACTCAAGTGAGCGCCTTCCTGAGGCCTCAGACTGTTGGAACTTCGCTTTTAACGACGTTGGCTGTTAAATTTACCATCTAAAAGGAACGGAAACTCGATCATATCCAAGCCAATCCTCGAGCTTCAAAAGCCAAGTATTCTTCATAAAAAAGTGTCCAAACGCGATCAATATGGTACTATACAGTTGCTATGCTACAACACTAAAACAGATGCAAGTAACGGGAATACTTCGTGTGCTTTACCGCAAAGCTTACTTTCTCTCGATTGTAGTAAGATGCGTTAAATAGTAATTTAAACGACAGACAAAACAAGGGCGTTGAAAGCCCCAAAACGTGCGCGTGGGTATAAGTCGTACCACAACTAGAGGCATACTCATAAAAGATTATAGAAACCAACACGGGACTGAAAAAGAAAGCAAGGCGGATTAGCATTACCCTAAATTTCCCGGTCGCCCTGGACAAGGTCTACTCGATGTGTAATTGTGGACAGTAATCGAATGTTTGCTCCGGGTCATACTGCGCAAATGGCGTATATCCCGATGGCATTAGATGGGTGTCAAAACCCATCCTGGAATTTGCACTGCCAGTGCTCGCGAAGACCCCGAGGTGCTCAATACCGCCGGATGAAGGGATGCTGATCGGTGCCGACAGTGGAGGTGAAGCGTAGCATGTCATAGCAAAGGATGGGTCGGCTCCAGGCCAGGAAGCGAGTGACGAACTCCTCTGTCTGTTCTCGTGTACTGCGGCCTTGGCAGGCCTCTCTGAGACGTGGACGCGCACGCAACCCCGACCGTCCTCGGTGGGCGACGCGTCGAAGGAAATCGTAAGACTACCAAGGCAGTGATGACTATCCATATCAAATTGGCGCGCATCAGGAGGTTCGCCACAAATCGCCATTTTCTTCGAGGACTCGACATCAGCGGGGCTGGGATGGAATCCGACACTGCCGTGGCCAAATCGTAGTCGGCCTTGATCCTTGATATCAGAAGGGGCTGGCTGGTGACCAAATGGGGAGGACGAGGCCCTCGCGGAACTAGAGCCCGTTAATGGGGTAGAGAAGGTGATGGGCAATGATGTCTGCGGTGGCATGGAGAGAAGCGACGGAAGTGACGATAGGAGGGACTGTTTCTGTGGTGTCCGGTCAGTATTCCGTTTCATGTGCAAGCGATTCTCTCACCATGACCGTTATGATAGAGGCTTGACTCATTGCTGCGTATGGCGAGTATGACGGGAGAGGTAAGTTGAGATCGCGCGACTCTGTCTTTACCGCCACGTTCGCCGCAGTTCGATTTGCGACCTCCACGGTAAGTTCTCGTTCGCGCTTCTCGGCCATCGACAAGCGCAACCGGAGATGCTCCATGTTCTGGAGAAGTTCATCATATTTCTTTCCCTTTTCTGCCAGGGCTTGAAGCCGCGAGTTTTCCTCTTCGAGTTCCTTCACACGGCTTAGGGGGATACCGTTAATGGATAGAAGGGCTAGCATGAGACGAAGAAATTACATTTCCATTGCCTCAAACTCCTCTCTCTTTCGCTGCCGACTGAGGAAGGCAGCAGCCCGGTTCTTCAGCAGTCGTGCCTCACGCTTACTTAAGCCGGTCACGTCTGGAGGCACGAAGTCTTTGGTGGTGATTCTCTCCCCACCCCCTCGTCCTTTCTTCGCTCCTCCGATCGTGGAGAAAGACTTCTTGAACGGAGTCCCGCTTTCCGAAGAAAGGGTCAACTGGCGTGGTATCAAAGGTGGCGGGGAAGCAGAGGATGGTGATGAGAGAGCCTCTACACCGTCGAGGTCGAACACTTGGCTTGTTGGTATACATGACTGTTGCTCGCTGTCCGATTGTGATTCGGGAGTGAAGTGCGGTCTGATCAGTTTTGTACCAAGTTGCGGAGATTCAGAGTCGTCCGCGTTTGAACTGACAGAGGCCGGAGGCGAGGGAGGGAGAGTGTAATAGTTCCAGGTGACAGCGTCCATTGCGTCGGCAGGGTAAGCGCATTGATTGTCCCATGACATGTCTCCGGGAGATGTGAGTGCTGCTTCAGATGTGTTGAGATGAAGTATGGGTACCAGCTGGGTTTGGGACAGAGGTGACTGGACCGGCATAGGGACAACGTACTGCGAGCAGAGAAGAGCAAGGGGATATGTCCTCGAACTTAAACGCTCATATCGTATACCCAGATTTATACCTCGCGTGCAGCAAAGTAGGACCATAGTCGATTCCTTTAGCAACCGAATCAAGAACACATCTGATTTGAAAATATCTCTCTCACATGTGCTCGGTCGCTGTACAATTCAGAACAATAGTAGATCTACGTCCATTTCGGTAAGTACCTTCAGAATATTCTCCAGACCGCTTTCCGGGCGAAAGTCGCGAAAGGCCTCACCATTCTGGCCGATCAGCGTCGTCACAGCCCCAGCCCTGATCCAAGTTGGTCAGATCATAACTCGTAACAATCGGGCACTCCGCGCACCGGATATGGCCCCTGTGAAACCGCATCGCAGACAGGACTTAAACTAAGGGGAGCGCGGACGATTTCTGACTTGGAAACCAATCGGGAGGACCGTAACGGCGGCGCCCGGCAGAGTGACCGTGATTGAGATCCTTCTGGCAATGGCTGCCGCCCGTCGATTATCTCTGTGTCGGTATTGATGCCGAATTGACATGTTTAAGGTTAGGAAAAAGCCGCGTGTGTCCGTTTCCTCTGTGACTATCCAATCAGAATCCTGTGTGGCGTCCCTGGTAATTACGAGATGCAACAGATGCGGAAACCTATCATGATGAATGATCCTATAATATGGCGAGAATTGCGGGTCGTAGCAACCACGATGGAATTACGAAATTGGCGTTGGCATGCAGAGGGGTGGGCAATTCGCCGAGTGGCCCCGCACTTCTAGCCTTAGGAGTCAAGCCTCAGGTAATCGTCGACTAACATAGCCCCCACGAGGCTCGTGAGAATGGTATTTGATATTGGCGTTTTGGAGGCAGTTGGGGTACTGAGCCCAGCATGGAGGCTCGAGATCCGTTTGGCATGGCCCGCTGCTTCAGAATGGAGTTTATTGACCGGCCGAGAAAGGTCCTCACTAACGTAGTGCCAATCCAGATTAGTGCGGCTGAGAAGGCTTCCCAAAGGGACCTCGTGGTGAAGAGATATGGTGCACATATGATCGTGGGTCGGCGGGGGTGATTCTTGCGTGATATATCTCGCATGACCCGCCACCCGCAAACGTGTTCCTTGACAATTGTCCCCGGCGGAACAGCCAGGCCGATCCTTATCGATGTGCTTCGGTGGCCTTTTTTGGATACCCTGACATCCGAGGACATGGGTTTGAGTCTGTTTGGGCTTGAGACTAGAACGAAAATAAAGTTGATGTAGCGACGGTAACTTGAAGTCGCATATCACACACATGCAATCTCTCCATCAGTCTGATGCGGGTAAGCTGCCCAATTTAGATAACCCATGTCCCAGTTTTGAACTACACAGCAGAGACCGATTCAGCTCGATCAAACACATCGGATATTCGGAAACACGGTGGCGGGCGTAGATGGAATTCGGACAGGAACGCCCAAGACACTTGAGGGAAAGGGGGGCCGGAGCAGCCTGCCGAAATGACCGCATGTGTATCTGTGGAACGTGACTAGCAATACATTGGGTTCTATGCAAAACGTTCTGAAGTGGAATTGTTTGAAAACAAAGGATTTTTGGACTCTGTACTGATTCGTGGAGCTTTGGAATGGTACGATAAACATTTGTCTTTCCCCTCAAACTGGACTCCTATTCGGGACCGAGGGTAAGTTACTGTTACCTTACGAGCGCTAATTGGTATCAGGAAACTCACCAGGTCTCTATTCGTATCTAGTTTGTCCGGCAAGGGTATCGAGGGCGCAAGTTAGATAAAGTACCCACTGTGTATTTGTAGAGTGCCCATCCATCAAAATGACAGAGCAGCGATCGGACCAGGTGGGCAATTGTGCCGCGCCTCTGGACGGCTGAATGACCTTTTAATTTAACTGCGCATACGTGGTGCAGAAAATTACCTGCGCTATCTGACAACAAATACATAAATTATTTGTCACGTCACAACTATCATGTCGAACACAAGATTTGGATCGGAAAAAAGCACCTGCCTTCGCGGAAGCGCATCACCGAGAAGGACTGCTTTAAGAGCAATGGAAATGTTGCATAAACAATTCAAGGTACAATTAAACGCGTGCCCAGGTACGCACTCGAAATTTGTCCGCCAACCATTCAGCAGAAGAGATGACGCCATTGGATAACCGTGATACGCCTTGCGGTCATCCACCATGAGAATGAGCAATCACCGTAAAACTCGAACACACGAGTCGTTTTAGATGCGCCACCTAACAAGTAGTACGACTCTAGGCTGCCAAAAACGTAGGGTGAACCGAAACTGTGCCCTAATCATGAACCGGTACACAAATGCGACGAGTTCGGCCGAAACTCTGGCGAGGTGGGTGGTTGGGTGGCTCGAACGACCTATCGAGGCGGCATCGTGTTCCGTATTGACCGCCCGCGTCGATGAGATCGGGACGAAACGTGCAGCTAAGCTTTTGATGAGCGGAGTAAGGGGGAGAGATGTAGAACCCGAGGAGTTTATTTCGCTTATCTGCTGGTATTTGGACTGGAGCTATAATATGAATGCGCACGATAATTCCCGCTACGGAAGTAGTGGGCCTTCATCGATTCATCTATCATACATGATGCAGATAAGTTCCCTTCGATAGCGAGGAATTGCAAGTTCCCATGGAGATTATTTGTCGATTGCCACTTCCCGATTACCTTTTTTTAGAAGACATTTTCTACCGCGGTCACGTGAGAGGCGATAGAGATAATTTTCGTTGATAAGATAACTGCTTTCAATGGGCTTCTCGGAAGGTTCCGCCCGACCGGGAAAGTCCAGACAGATCTGCATAATTATGAGCAAGCAAAGTGCTGGGGATACATCTATCTATACATTTCAGCAAGATCTATACATATATTTCCATCCGTTCGTCGAGCATTGTGCCAAGTCGTGAGTCGTGACTTGAAGAGTGGGCGGGTTGCACAACCATGGGACTTCCGACAATACCGTAGTACTTGGGAGCAAGTAGCTCGACCTTTGCAGCGATATCTCTGGCTCAAGCTGACACCCTTTGTTGAGGGCAGATGCAATCTGATAGACCTGTCTGCATGAACACGAAGGCTCCAGCTCAGCGACGACGAGCGGGTTTTGCCACGGATGACGTAATATGGCCTGTCCATTTAAGCGGTTCAAGTAGTAGTGGCTGTGACATCCTTAGGTATACTGGCAACAGGGTGACAACGTCTCTCGTTTGGCCAACCGATTCATACACCCTCAATGCCTCCTAAAAGGTCACATTCATCCACATCACCTAGCGACGGTGGCGTGCTTTCCGATCAAGGTCCATCAAAGCGCGCACATACTAACTCGGCGTTTCCTGTGGCAGATACCTGGGAGAGCTCTGTCGATCAAGATCCTCTGAGGGTATACATTATACCCGCTAAACTTTCACCCGGTGTACTGGAGAATCTTGTCAATCTTGTCGAGGAACGTGTTGCACAACATGATCACAAAGCTGGTGCACAAAACTTCCGGATGTCGGCAGATGTGGACCACGCGGACGTTATTGTCACTGCCGTGCGTACAAGACCTCGCCTTGAGAGACACGTCAGCTGGGAGGTCGCTGTTTGTGAATCGTTTCCCTTGTTGTACAAACTGCCTTAACTAGACCTTCTAGAAAACCAAAGTCATCGTTACTCCTGAATGGCTGAGGGACTCAATCAATTCTGGGAGTATCGAGCCGTATGGAAAATATGCTGCACTCGGTGATCTCCGCGACGAAACTGAAGACGTATATGCGAAGGTTAAGACGGGTTCTCCTGTGCCTCCCGAGGTGCTACCAATTTACTATGCACAAGTTCCAGCTTCCGTGGATCCAGAGGGTAGTGTAAAGGATACAGATGTTGCAGCCCTGAACTACTTTTCGCCTTTCTGCTGCCAGCGACCATCGCATCTAATTTGCCCGAATCAGGCTCTTGTCAAAGAACTGGACATCATCCGCAGAGCAAGACTTCTTGAAGGGGAAGAACGAAGTACGTTGAGTTACGCTCGAGGCATAGCCGTGAGCTTCATGGTACTACTATGTAGGTTAATAGTGACTTTACTCTTCAGACCATCAAAGGTCAGTTAAAGAACAAGTCCATCTGCACTTTTAAAACTCACAAGGCGCTCCAGCTTATCCTTACCGTTTCAATGATCAGACCTCGCGAGAGGATATAGCAAACCTGCCATATCTTGGCACGAAGCTCACCTCCATGGTACATCAGAGGCTACTGTGTATCTCTTGTTTCTGAATCTGAATGCATTTACCCAGGTCGAGGAATTCATCAAGACTGGCGAGATATCAGAAGCTCGTAAGTTGCATATACACATCGTCCTCCACAGCCTTGGTAGAACTCTTCTGTGATCGCAGAGAAACTCTTGTCGTCCACAAGATTTCTGTCACTATCTGCGTTTAATGACATACATGGCATCGGACCTCACACCGCCAGACACCTTTATTCCATCGGATTACGAACTCTCAAGGATCTCGATAAATACTATGAAGTCACCCCAGAAATGACACACGAGGGCACTCTGTCCCATCTCGAGGCAGGTTCCAGCAAGGAAATAGGCGTGGAGAAGTCCATTCAGATTTCCCTAACCCTCAGGCACGACTTTAGCCAAAAGTGAGTTAACATAATAATCCATTCAGGTTGCACAAACACACCGCGGTATTTGTTGCCTGTCACTCAACTACTTGTAGGATTTCGCGCCAGGAAGTCGAGGAAATAAAGCAAGTAATCATGCGTCAACTGGAATTAATTGAAACAGGTTGCAAGAGTATTATCGTAGGCGGGTCAGTTTATTAGTTGTCGTCCATGTCATTTCAGCACCTGAACTTCATTTCCGTTCGGACCCCACTTAGTTATCGCCGAGGGAAACTGGAAAGCAACGATGTCGACATAGTCATCTCCCATACAGATTGGGATCGTGGCGCTGACAGGGTTCGAGGCCTCTGCAAGAAACTAGTGCAGAGGCTTCATGAATGTGGTAAGCTCTCCTTATTTCAGTAATAACTTACCGCACATTCTTCGCTTACAGGAATTGTCAAACATGTACTGAGTAAGCCCCCAAAGATCCATTCTACAAGCGTCGCATGACAGCCCGGGACTGTTTTCAGACATGAGTGGCTATCACCCCCACAATGTCTTTCGCACGCACAATTGGGACTCTCTCGAGAAAGCATTAACGGTGTTTGTGCTCCCCTACGACTCGGCCCGTAATCGGACGTACAGACGTGTGGATTTGATTTTCGCTACCCCTCGCGTATTTTGGACTGCGGTGGTTGGCTGGTTAGCTCCATCACTCGTCTTAAAGCATTGAATCCTATTGTTCTTCTCTTTCAGGACAGGCTCCACGATGTTCGAACGTGATCTCCGTCTCTGGGCCAGGAAAAAAAGGTACGATGTATCCTTCATTGAAAGGATGCTCGTTGACATGCACTGTCTCAGAGGATTAAAATTTGATTCGTCCGGAATGTGAGCCTGGTGGCGTTCTCTTACCACGCTGTCACTAACGACCCCATACCTACAGAAGCCGATGCCACGATTCTAAACCCTTTCACCCGAAATCTGAGAGAGAAGTCTTTGAGCTCTTGGGCCTTGCGTATGTTCACCCTACTTTAAGAAACGCGGACGTTTGAGTCGTCCTGTGGCGCCGGCGGTGATGTCACATTCCTTTGTTCTCATTGAGTGCAAGTTGTACACATATATCAAACATTTAATTAAGCGATTCCGTTCATCGGATTCGGTCCTTGTAGCAGAGCAACCCGCTGTCTGCCACAAGGGCCAAGGGGGCCCATTAGCGACGCTTAGCGGTCTGTGATATAACGGCACGACCCTGCGATCGTCCAAGAACAACCTGCCAAGACGAGATCGAAAAAAACATCGATCCAACGCCAATTAGGATATGATGCACAACAGCTGAGTTGACTCTGAATTCCCATGACCCTTTCCCTGAGCGTCTGGGTTAGGCTAGCCCTCAATCATAACGTGTGGAGTCATTGGTAGTGTTTGAAGAACCACGGCGCGTCGCGATCGGGGCAGGACTTGGTTGGCAGTAGAATCGTCGTAGCAAGGGGTACTTGGTCAAGTGAATAGGCAGACGCACGTACGTAGTTCACACCCCAATTCATCAAACTCGCACTCCGCTTTTTTTGATGCGTATTAGTATGCCACAACATAACTGCCTGACGAGATTGTACACTTGCATTTACAAGTTCCAATGCCTCCCACTAGTGGTGCTTCAAATACTGTTCAGCCAATGACATAGTATCAGAGTAACTTTGGAAGCGTCTATTCAATGTTTCAATGTTTGATGTCCATCTGTGGCAGTACATGGTTTGGTTTTGCTTTTTTTGTGTTTTCTTGATGTTTCCAGTAGGTGGTAACTTTAAGGTAGATCTCACATTCAGCAAATGTAACACATGACTGTAAGTCATTAACAAAAATGATCTGCTGAAGGGACTGCTGGAACTAAATCATTTAAACTACCAAGGACAGTGCAAGATCAGTTACCAGTGGGTGGATGATGATGAACCAATTCTTATAGATGTAAGGAGTAAGACACTGAACATGATGATCACAACATGAAAATATTACCTGGCCCATCTTCCAACACTGCTGAAAAGATAACCCAACAGAAACATGCATGTAGGGAAGGAAAGTACTATGGTCATGTGCATGGCAAGGCCTGCTGACTTGGTTACAGTTGTCTGTGTATAAAATCTCGGTGGCATTCCTTGTACATGTTGTGTGAGGGGCAGATGGATGACAAGAAATGTCAACACTTGGGCCTTTCCATGCTCGAACAGAGCAAAGAAAAATCACAGAAAAGTTTTTTTACAGTGCACGACTGAAATTTAGCAAGAAACCCAGACCCACCACGTACGCATGAGAGCGGGATGAAAAAAAAAAAGAGGCTCCCGTCGCCGATGGAAAATGTCCACATGACCGAACGTGCTGCGTCATTTCTACAAAACTGGCCTATATGTCGTCTCCAAGGACCCAACGTTTACGCTCCCGTGGTAACCCGAGAGTTCGGGCAGATCCAGTCCCAATCAACTACCCGATGTAGTGGTAGGACTTTGGACTATGATTAAGTTCCCCACTCCTCTTTTTTTTTGGTCTTCGTGTTTCAGGTGGCCATAGATGCACACAGTTTCGCAGGTCAATTTAGATTGTCAAAAGGGCTGTAGTGTTCAAGCGCGGCTTTTTAATTCTGAAGTTGGATTGGCATTCCGTGTCAATCGGCTCGAGCCTCGTGTAGCAGCTTAGAGATGGGGAGACGCGTTTGGCAATGTGGGCCTGTGGGTCGACAAAGGGGGATAAATGCCGAACGGCACTTTTCGAA
>QFEF01000920.1:0-12778 GCA_003316035.1 Neoboletus subvelutipes
TCAGGAGGAACAGTCTGAAGAGGTTGTTCTGATGATGGAAGGGAGTGGAGATGGAGTACTCTGAGATGTTCCTCCAATTCTTCGAGAAGCAGAAGACATGGGTGGTACAGCTGCAAATGATCCTGGTGGAGTTTTCTGGTTTTCCTCATTGGATGGTTCTCTGAGCAGATTCAATGGATTGATGCATCTTGTAGTGATGGATCACTGACTACTCTCTGGTAGTCTTCTTGTTTCAAGGGGTGGGTCCTCTGTGCTGTTACAAGTATCCTAGGGGATACCATTTTTCTCTCTCCTATGAGCTCACCAGACTTGTCAGTATCTGCTCTGATACCCGATTCTCTCTGGGACGACATTCTCCCAGACCTGGACATTCCACGGGAGGTATGGGACAACATCTTCCAGTCAACTCTCTTCAAGGACTAACTGCTTCTCCACCAGGTTTCTTCTACTTTGCTTTTATCGAGGACCTTCCAGATTCTCCTAAGTCAAATTCTCTCATATTTGACTTGTGCTCCATATTTCATTAACCCATTTTGGCCTTGATCTCTTTCTTTATCTCAGATTAGCCAAGCTGCACCTGCAGCATTTTATTTCATATTCACCTTCAATGTGACATGTCTTGCTTCCCTTCATGGTACGCGATGCGACATGTCTTTATTTCCTTTTACAATACGTGACACAACACGTGTTTATTTATCCTTTTATACTTTAGAGCGGAGATTCTATCTTTAACTGGCCCTAAAGGGGTTTAGTATAAATAGCTAGAATCACTGCACATGTAACTCTAACTTTGATCTATGCAATCTTATGTAGAATTTGAAGCCTTTGCTGTCAGAACCTGTGTCAGTGTTGTCAATTGCCATCGCTTAACTAGATCTTGAACATCTGTCAATCAGAGTTTGATCTAGGCACTAAGAACCTTTCCAGGAAGGTGTCTCCACTTTGTCCCTGATCAAAAGATCAGCTCACAAGCCATTGCCCAACACTCGCTGTCACCACCGCCTATTGCCCAGAGGCCACACCTTGATAGAGGCCTTGCCCATGACCTGTCCATAGCCAACTACTCCTTGTGTGCCTGGAGGGAGCCTGCTTATTGCCTTGTGTCCAGTACCCCAACTGAGGTCGCCACACCTGTTGCACACTGCTCGCCAATCAGAGGATCCACTTGCTGACCAAGAAGGTCCCTGTCATCTACAGAGGTAGATCAGTTCATAGCAAAGACTTCAGTCTTCTGCATACATGTTATTTGTTACACCGGTCATAACAGATGCTAGGTAGCTCTGTAGGAAAAGAAAACCTTCATCTTTTGTTATGACCGGTGTAACAAATGATGCATACATGGAGAACTAAGTTCCTTGGCTACCATTGTCTACCTCTGTAAATATTTAGTGGGATCCTCTGATCCCATAAAGGCAGACCCTCTGGTCAGCACTTGCTGTGCAACAGTTGTGATACCCCTAGGCAGTTGCCTCAGTATGAAAATAAGCAGGCTCCTCCTAGGCACAGAAAGGAGAGTTGGCTATGGGGGAGTCATGGACAAGGCTCCAGCACAGTGGATGACAACTTGTGGACAGAGGTAGACAATGGTAGCTGAGGAACTTAGTTCTCCGTGTATGCATCATTTGTTACACTGGTCGTAACAGGTATTGCCTCCGAGCATTGGTTCCTCGGTAATTTACAATTTGCTCCATTTTCTATTCCTCTTCTCCTTCTATTAACTCCAGAGGGGGGTTTTTGAAATTTGGACCATGTTCAGGTGTCTCTTGATAAGAGACCAGTAGGGAGGCATGGAATACATTGTGAATTTTCTACTGTTTGAGGAGGGACAATTTAAATGTGACTGGGGATACAGCCTCTGTTATTTCAAATGGTCTGATTCTTTTTGAAAAAAGCTTCCAAGAGGGGTTCAGGTTTTAAGATTCTTGGCGTCCAGCCACACCTTATCCCCAACTTTCCATGGTTTGAATTGGAAAGTGATTCATTCTTTCATCTGTAGTTGGACAAGGGTGTGTGTAGCTTTGGCTTCTTTTCATGCATCCTCAAGATGGGAGAGCTGGGTTTCCAACACTGGTAGGAAGGTGGTTCCAAGGGGTGGGTAGGATCTGGGTTCATATCCCATAATGAGGGAAAATGGTGTTTTCCCTGTTGTAGAATGTACTATGTGTTACGACCGGTGTAACAAATAACGCGTACACAGAAGACTGAAGTCTTTGCTACGGGACAGGGTCTACCTCTGTAGATGATGGCGACCTTCTTGGTCTGCAAGTGGATCACCAGATCGGTGAGCAGTGTGCAACGGTTGTGGCGACCTCAGTTGGTATACTGGATGCAAGGCAATGAGCAGGCTCCCTCCAAGCACACAAGGAGTAGTTGGCTATGGACAGGTCGTGGGCAAGGCCTGTATCTAGGTGCGGCCTCTGGACAATAGGTGGTGGTGACGGCGAGCATTGGGCAATGGCTCGCGAGCTGATCCTCTGATCAGGGACAAAGTGGAGACACCTTCCTCTGAAGGTTCTTAGTGCCTAGATCGAACTCTGATTGACAGATGTTCGAGATCTAGTTTGAAATGGATGATTGGTGACGCTGGCACAGGTTCTGACAGTGAAGGCTTTGACTTCTACATAAGATTGCATAGATCAAAGTTAGAGTTACATGGGCGGTGATTCTAACTATTTATACTAAGCCCCGTTAGGGCCGGTCAACGATAGAATCTCTGCTCTAAAGTATAAAAGGAAAAGATGTGTTGCATCGCGTAAAATATAAAAGAAAGGGTCGCGTTGCATCACATTAGATATAAAAGGAAGAGACATGTCACATAAATATGAAATAGAAGGCTGCAGGCACAGCTCGACTAAACAAGGTGAAATGAAATGAACTGTGGCTGAAATGAACTGGGGGAATTTAGACACGAGTCATATGTGAGAGAATATGACTTAGGAGATTAAGAAAAGGTCCACAGTAGAAAGAGATTGGGTCCAAAAGGAACTAGTCCTCGAATAGAGCCATAGCGAAGAAGTCATCCCATACCTCCTGAGGTATGTCAAGGTCTGGAAGGATATCTTCCCAGAGTGAGTCTAGTAAGGGAGCAGATGCCAAGAGGTCAGGTGAACTCATGGGAGATAGAAAAATGTCCCCCCCTAGGACACTTGTAACACTATGGCATTGTGGGCGAATTTGGTGGCAGTGAGGTATTCCAACCAGGTGTTAGGTTTCCCTTCACAGAATATTCAGAGGTAGGTCTCCAATTCTTGGTTATACCTCTCCATTTCTCCATCAGTTTGAGGATGGTAGGCAGTGGAGAGGGAAACATTGTGTTACAAGTGTCCTAGGGGATACCATTTTTCTCTCTCCCATGAGTTCACCCGACTTGTCAGTATCCACTCTGATACCCGAGTCTCTCTGGAAAGATATCCTTCCAGACCTGGACATCCCACAGGAGGTATGGGAAGAGTACTTCCACTCTGCGCTCTTCGAGGACTAGGCTTCTCTCGAACCCATTCCTTTTCTAACTGTGGACCTATTCATCTGCTAAGTCATATTCTCTCATATATGACTCATGTTCCTTCCATCATGACTCACCAGCCTCAGTTCATTTCCTTTACTTCATTTCATCCAGATTAGTCGAGCTGTGCCTGCAGTATTGCATTTCCAATTACTACAAGACATGTCTTCCTTCTTTTGGTACACGACGTGTCTTTCCTTTTATATCTCACGTGATGCAACTTGCATCTTCCCTTATTTATCCTACGTGACGCGACGCGTTCTCATTTATCCTTTCATATTGTATGCAACGTGACGCATCATTTCCTTTTATACTTTAGAGCGGAGATTCTATCTTTAGCTGGCCCTAAAGGGGTTTAGTATAAATAGCTAGAATTGCTGCCCATGTAACTCTAACTTTGATCTATGCAATCATATGTAGAATTCGAAGCCTTCGCTGTCAGCGCCTGTGCCAGCATCGTTAATCGTTGAAACCGGTGTTTCATCTTGTTGTCAATCTTGATCTCGAACGTCTGTCAATCAGAGTTCAGTCAAGACACTGTGAACCTTCTATAGGGAGGTGTCACCACTTTTGCCCCTGATCAGAGGATCAGTCCGCTAGCCATTGCCCAATGCTAGCCGTGCCCAGATACAGGCCTTGCCCACGACCTGTCCATAGGTGACTACTCCTTGTGTGCCTGGAGGGAGCCCACTCATTGCCTTGTGAACAGCATACCAGCTGAGGTCACCACAACCGTTGCACACCACTCACCAATCAGGTGATTTGCTTGCAAACCAAGAAGGTCGCCGTTGTCTTCATAAGAAGACCTGTCCCATAGCAAAGACTTCAGTCTTCTGCATACGCATTATTTGTTACACCGGTCGTAACAAAAGATCAAAGTTTTTCTTTGCCTGTGGAGCTACCACGCCCCAGGACCCACTCTTGATAACAGTTGACTGCCAGAGGGTAGTCAAGAAGCCACTGCAACGAAACGTATAAATTTACAGAGCCTACTCGGAGAACCGTCCGACGAGGAGAATCAACGAGGACCACCAGGAACCTTTGCAGCTGTATCACCAGCCTCTTCCACTTCCAGAAGGATCAGAGGAACATCTCAGAGTACTCCATCTCTCTCCCCTTCCATCGTCAGAACCACTTCAGGTCAACCGTCCCAAAGTCAGACCCCATTGGCAGATCCTTCCCCACAGCTACCGTCAGAACCAGAACCTATCCAAGTAGACCAGCCAAAACCAGCATCTGGATATTACTCCCACGTCCTTGGAAGGAACGTTCTACCCGGTGAAACAGGAGCCTATTCCCATCTGCCCAGATATGGACCTGACCCAGACCCAGACCCAAACAGTGACGATTCCGACAACAAAGATCAAATTGGGATGGGTGAGATGAAAGCCGCTCTCCCTGAAGAATTCTCGGGAGAACCAGATGATGCCCACAGATGGTACCTCACTATGCAAGGATACTTCTCTCTCCATGAAGAGAAATACAATGATTGTGCCAAGTCCCTTATTTTCCTCAACTGCATGTCCAAAGGATGAGGGAAGTCCTTCTCCAAAGCTTGGCTTACCAAGCTCAATGATAATACACTCACCGAGGGAGAATGAAAGTTTGAAGAAGTTACCAAAGCTTTCCATACCATCTTTTCCCCCTATGATACTGCCGCTTCCGCAAGAATCAAGATTGCAAATCTTGTCCAAGATGCAAGAGACAATTCTGGCTTCGAGAAATATGTCTCCATCTTCTCCATGCTTGCTGTCAGAACTGGAATATCTGACATCGCTGCCCTCTCTGAATGGTTCCTCAGAGGGCTCTCCATCCCCATCGCCACCCAGCTCACTCTGTCCGGTATACTTAAAAATGCCAAGAGTATGGAAGAGATCTACTCCAAAGCCTCTGAGATTGAAGGAGGGCTCAGGAGAATCTGAAACCTTAGAAGAGGACCACAGGTATCCTTTGGTGGAAACAATAGTAGCTGCAGGGATCCCAATGCTATGGATGTTGATTGTCTTACGATCACACCAATGGAACAAGCCAAGTGTCTTCGCGAGAGGAGATGCTTCATTTGCAAGAAAACTGGTTGTACAACTCGGAACCACCCTGGCTACACTCCTGCTAGCCCGAAGGCTCAGCCAAACCACTTCATCAGGGCCATCCCTACCAGTTCCCCCACCTCGTTCTCTGCCACCCCTGCCACCAAAGACCCTCTGGATGTGTTCCTCAGGACTGTCGAAGGAAGCCAAGAATGTGATCAAGTCCTTCATACCTTGAAGTCCATCTATGACCCCACTTGCGATGAAAATGGAGACCTGCTTATAGCCGAGGAGGTCAAAGTCCTCTTGGCCGACGAACTTGACAAGGAGTTCAATATGTCTTTTTAGAGGGAAGGGGTGTACCAACATCACTACCTTCCATAAATGTCACCCCCATATTTATTTCTGGATCAAAGTCTAATTCTATTCGTCTTCCCCTCTCAATCTGGAAACAAAATGGGCAAATTGTTGGCATAAATGCTCTCTTGGATAGCGGAGCGACTGGATGCTTTATAGCAAAAGAGGCAGTCACCCAACTGAAACTGCCAACTGAAACACTGGACATTCCTATTGCCGCATGGAACGTAGATGGGATGCCAAACCAATCCGGAACAATAAAGGAGAAGACCACCATGGTCATTGATCTCCAAGAAGTATAAGAGCAATGCAAGCTGCTCGTCCTCAACTGTGGAAAGGATGATGTCATCCTGGGCCTGCCATGGCTCCAAACTATGAATCCCGAGATAGACTGGTGGAACAGCAAGGTTGTCATTACTCCAGCCAACTATAAATCGACAAACTTGGAAGATACTGCTCAGAGGTATTTGTTACGTTTCCTGGGTCATCAGGAGAATGAAAACATAGAGAGTGAACTCTATGACCAGTACAGAAGATGGACGATCCCGGACCGTGTCCAATTCCTGAAGCAGGAGAAGGGAGTCATTCCACTGAATATACTCCGCCGAACGACCCTCTCCACTACTATTGCCCAGGCCAAGGGAACTAAGAAGGTAGAGCTGCCAAAAGCCTATCAACAGTATGAAGGTGTGTTTGATAAGAAGGATACCATGAAACTTCCCCCCTCCCGACCCTATGACCATGCCATTGAGCTAAAGGACTCGTTCATACTGAAATGAGCCAAAGCCTACCCGCTCAACCCTGCTGAGATGACCGCATGTAAGGAGTTCGTGGACGAACATTTAGCCACAGGGAAGATTACCCCGTCAAAGTCCCCTCAAGCTTCCCCTTTCTTCTTTGTACAGAAGAAAGATGGGAAATTGAGGCCATGTCAGGACTATCAGTACCTTAACCTCCACACCATCAAGAACACGTACCCCCTCCCCCTTATTTCTGATCTGATAGATCATTTGAAAGGATCCTCCATCTTCACGAAGTTCGATGTCCAGTGGGGATATAACAATGTCCTCATCAAACCAGAAGATCGGTGGAAAGCTGCATTCCTTACCCTGTTTGGGTTATTCGAACCAGCCATCATGTTTTTCGGCATGTGTAACTCCCCAGCAACCTTCCAAGCGTTCATGGATGACCTCTTCAGCGACTTCATCGCCGAAGGATGGTTAATCATATATATGGACGACCTCCTGATCCACTCCTCTGACCACAACTCCCACGAGGATAGGACATGGAAAGTCCTCCAACGATTCCAAGAACACGAGATGTATCTCAAACTGGAAAAGTGCACCTTTGTCGCCCCGTCCATTGAATACCTTGGAATGATTGTCAGTAAGGACGGTGTCCAGATGGACCCAACCAAGCTGAAGGCGATCAAAGAATGGACCCCCCCAGTAAACATTAAAGACGTCCACTCCTTCCTAGGGTTCTGTAATTTCTACAGGAAATTCATCCCCTCCTTCTCAGAGCTTGCCCGACCCCTCCTGGATTTAACCAAGAAGAACCAGACCTGGGAATGGACCAACAGACACCAAACAGGGTTCCAAATGCTACACAATGCCTTTACCAAATGACCTGTCTTAGCTTTCCCCAACCCTGATCGCCCATTTACCATCATGGCCGATGCATCGTTAACTGCATCAGGTGGTGTCCTCATGCAACGAGACCCCAATGGAGACTATAAGCCATGTGGCTATCTCTTCCAGACCTTTGCCCCTGCTGAGCGCAATTATGACATTTTCAACCAGGAATTACTTGCCGTGATCCGAGGATTAGAAGAATGGCGCCAATACCTGTTAGGATCTGCCTTTCCCGTAACAGTTCTTATGGATCATAAGAACCTTACCTATTTTAAGCAACCTTGGAAGTTATCCCATCGCCAAGCCAGATGGCTGTTATTTTTGCAGGATTTTGACCTTGCCTACACTGCCCTGCCCAGATCCCAGATGGGACCGGCCGATGCCCTGTCTCAACGTGACACCGTCGACACCACCATGGACAATGCCAATGTCCAGTTATTGCCAAGTGATGCCTTTGCCCACCAAGTTCGGACCCTCGATCTCATGCTTGCTGATCAAATCCGTCAATCCTCAGAGGAGGATCCCCTTGTTATCGATGCCCTGAAGGGCATGGAAAACGATATACCTCTGTTTGGACGGTCCTCCCCTGCCGATTGGACCTTCCTAGATGGGAAGCTCTACTATAAGGACCGTATGTATATCCCAGGCGATGCCCGCCAAGAACTCGTGCTAGAAGCACACACCTCACTCAAAGGAGGCCACAGTGACCACATGCGCACTGTTGTGCTCCTTTCTAAAGATTATTGGTGGCCAGGCATGTCTGCCTTTGTCCGTCGGTTTGTGGCTGGCTGTGCTGTATGTCAGGCCAATAAAGTACAAACCCACCCTACTGTCCCACCCCTCGTACCCCTCGTGGTCCAGACGTCCCGCCCATTTTCCCACCTATTGGTGGATTTAATTACAGATCTTCCCCCGGTGTGGGGCTTTGATTCTATTATGGTCATGGTCGACCATGGCCTTAGTAAGGGGGTAATTCTCGCTCCTTGCACAAAAACCATTGATTCAGCAGGAATTGCCCAACTCTTTTACAAAAATGTTTTCAAAAGATTTGGTTTACATGACAGATTGATCTCTGATAGAGGACCCCAGTTCACCTCTGCATTCGCAAGGGAACTCACCCGACTACTGGACTATGACATTTCCCTGTCCACTGCCTATCACCCTCAATCCAACAGAGAGACTGAAAGGTATAATCAAGAGTTGGAAACCTACCTCCGAATATTCTGCCAAGGAAAGCCAGAACAATGGCTAGAACACCTTACCGCCACCGAATTTGCCCATAATGCCGCCATGCATTCATCTATGGGGAAGTCCCCTTTTGCCCTGATCATGGGATATGAATCCAGATCATACCCCCCACTCAGTACTACATTCCTGCCTGTGCTAGAGAAACGGCTCTCCCATCTTGAGGATGCACGTAAAGAAGCTGAAGCCGCACACGCCCTGACCCAACTACGAATGAAGGAGAGAATCCACTCCAAGTTCAAACCATGGAAAGTCGGAGATGAGGTCTGGTTGGATTCGAAGAATATCCGAACCAAGAACATCTCCCGAAAACTGTCACCCAAGAGACTGGGGCCATTCAAAGTATTGGAAGTAATATCCCTGGTAGCCTTCCGAATCACCCTCCCAAAACAGTGGAAGATCCACAACGTGTTTCATGCCTCCCTGTTGTTGACGTACCAGGAAACCCCTGAACACGGCCCTAATTTCAATAAGCCGCCACCAGAGCTAATAGACGGAGAAGAGGAATACGAAATGGAACGTATAACCAGTCATCGCAGGACCAATAACCGAAGGCAGTACCTTGTACATTGGAAAGGGTATTCCAATGCCGAAGATACTTGGGAACCTGAAAGAAATTTTGACAACACTCGGGAACTCCTGGAGGAATATAAAAAGTGACGATCCCTCTGATCGCCCCTTCCTCAGAACCCCCATGTCCTACACTTTCGCCAACGGTACTGCTCCCCTGTGCACCCACCTCAATCGCCTCCCGTCCATTGCTCACCATGCCCTCTATGTCACTGCTCTTGAAAACAAAGATGCTTCTAACATCTTCGAGAGGACCCCCCTCTTCATGTTACAACCGGTGTAACAAATAACGCGTACGCGGATGACTGAAGTCAAGAGCACTACAGACAGGTCTTCCTCTGAAGACAATGGGACCTTCTGGGTCAGCAAGCGGATCACCTGATCGGTGAGCAGTGTACAACGGTTGTGGTGACTTAATGCAGTGGTGGCTACCTCAGGTGGCGTTCCTGTTAGCGGCGATGAGTGGGCTCCCTCCAGGTACACAAGGAGTAGTCGGCTATGGACAGGTCGTGGGCAAGGCCTGTATCTGGGTGCGGCCTCTGGGCAATAGGCGGCTTGGACGTGGCTAGCATTGGACGATGGCTAACAGCAAGGACAAAGGGGCGACCTCAGCTAGGCAGCTGTTTGCAGTTACCTGATCAAGCTCTAATTGACAGAAGATCGAGATCAGGATTTAGACGTTGATAAAACACCAGTTTCACGACACTGACACTGGTGCTGACAGCGAAGACTTCGAAATCCACGTAAGATTGCATAGATCAAAGTTAGAGTTACATGGGCAGCAATTCTAGCTATTTATACTAAACCCCTTTAGGGCCGGCTAAAGATAGAATCTCTGCTTTAACGTCTAAATAGGAAATGATGTGTCGTGTCGCGTATGAGTCAAAAGGAAAGACGTGTCGTGTCGCGTGAGATATAAAGGGAAGAGACGCGTTGTGTGAAGTGTAAAAGGAAAGACGCGTCGCGTGAGATATAAATGGAAAGACGCATCGCGTACCAAATGAAGAAGACGTGTCGCATAATATGAAATAAGAAGCTGCGGGCACAGCTCGACTAAATAGGAAGAGATGAACTGAGGCTGGTGAGTCATGATGGAATGGAAACGAGTCATATATGAGAGAATATGACTTAGGAGTTTATATGGTCCGCAGTGTGAAATGAAAGGAGTCCGAAGCGAGATTACAGCTGGAAGAGCAAGCAGTCCAGGATGCCTTCCCATACCTCCTGTGGGATGTCCAGGTCTGGGAGGATGTCGTCCCAGAGGGAATCGGGTATTGAAGCGGATACCGATAGGTCTGGTGATGCCATAGGCAAGAGAAAAACGGTACCCCCTAGGACACTTGTAACACTTCACCTCCAACACCAGGCTTGTCCTCCTTGTTAGACAGTACAGAGTCTACACCGTCCTTCAATCCCTTTTCACCAGGGCCACCTGGTGCTCATCAGGTCCCCATGTCTTCGTTAACACTCCCCGACTCTCAGCTCAGGACGATGTTGCAGTCAATGCCTTCCAACAGACCCTCACTGAGGCCAGGAACCTCACCTTGGACCTCCTTGAAGAGGAGGGCTTTGACAGCATCCTCGCACTCCTCCCAAACCCCATCCTCGCCAATGCCCTCTATCCCGTTCTCCTTCTCCTATCCACTGATGAACAAGCCGAGTACTTCTCTGCAAACCTCCACCCCGCTGACTTCTCCCGTAACAGCAGCTGTCTTGGATGGGCTGCCATCACCACGGCAGAGGAGTACGAGTCTGATGAGTCTAGCTCTGACTCATCCAGAGAACGAGCTGACAGAGACACCATTGTTGCAACCTCCCCCGTATCTCCAGAACCCTCTCCCCTCTTCTCCAGACTCCATCGACAGCGGAATTTCCTTTTCTCTGCTAGTCCCTCCCGTCTCCCCCACCTTAATATACCTGCCACCATGGGGAATACCCCCGGTCACCTCCTTCCCGGGATACCCGAGGAGTCTTCAGGAGTACCTCCTCCAGAGCCAATTACCCCAGATCATTCCCCTACTGCCATGGATGGTCCTCCCCGTCCCATATTTCGCCCTGGTGACACCTTGTCGCGAGTGTTTCCCCCACATGTACACTTCAAGGAGCCAATCTGTTTCCAATGTCGTGAACCTGGGCATATCCGCCCCAATTGTCCCCACTACCTCTGTCCCTTCTGCCACGTCACTGCCCCCAGTCATTCCCAATACCGCTGTCCTTCCACCCGTTGCGGCAAGTGTAATACCCTCAGACATCGAGCCTGGAATTGCACCGAAGATGACATCGATTCCGCTACCTGGGATCTCACCAACCATGACATTAATGAGGGAGATAGAGATAATTGAGCTGGCGGCTCAACCTTGTGAGGACGAGGAGGGTAATGTTACAAGTGTCCTAGGGGATACCATTTTTCTCTCTCCCATGAGTTCACCCAACTTGTCAGTATCCACTCTGATACCCAAGTCTCTCTGGGAAGATATCCTTCTGGACCTGGACATCCCACAGGAGGTATGGGAAGAGTACTTCCACTCTGCGCTCTTCAAGGACTAGGCTTCTCTCGGACCTGTTCCTTTTCTAACTGCGGACCTGTTCATCTGCTAAGTCATATTCTCTCGTATATGACTCATGTTCCTTCCATCATGACTCACTGGCCTCAGTTCATTTCCTTTACTTCATTTCATCCAGATTAGTCGAGCTGTGCCTGCAGTATCGCATTTCCAATTACTACAAGACATGTCTTCCTTCTTTTGGTACACGACACGTCTTTCCTTTTATATCTCACGTGATGCAACTTGCATCTTCCCTTATTTATCCTACACGACGCAACGTGTTCTCATTTATCCTTTCATATTGTGCGCGACGCAACGCGTCATTTCCTTTTATACTTTAGAGCAGAGATTCTATCTTTAGCCAGCCCTAAAGGGGTTTAGTATAAATAGCTAGAATTGCCGCCCATGTAACTCTAACTTTGATCTATGCAATCTTACATAGAATTCGAAGCCTTCGCTGTCAGTGCCTGTGCCAGCGTCGTTAATCGTTGAAACCAGTGTTTCATCTTGTTGTCAATCTCGATCTTGAACGTCTGTCAATCAGAGTTCGGTCGAGGCACTGTGAACCTTCTATAGGGAGGTGTCACCACTTTTGCCCCTGATCAGAGGATCAGTCCGCTAGCCATTGCCCAATGCTAGCTGTGCCCAGATACAGGCCTTGCCCACGACCTGTCCATAGGTGACTACTCCTTGTGTGCCTGGAGGAAGCCCACTCATTGCCTTGTGAACAGCATACCAGCTGAGGTCACCACAACCGTTGCACACTGCTCACCGATCAGGTGATCTGCTTGCAGACCAAGAAGGTCGCCGTTGTCTTCATAAGAAGACCTGTCCCATAGCAAAGACTTCAGTCTTCTGTGTACGCGTTATTTGTTACACTGGTCGTAACACATCGTA
>QFEF01000935.1:0-15079 GCA_003316035.1 Neoboletus subvelutipes
GTTCAACATCTATACCCGGTCACGTGCTTGTCATATTAAATAGCCCCTGTCACTCTCCAATTTGAACAGGTGTACACCACGCACTTGAAAGACTCTTGCGCGAGGTGTGTGGCTCCATGAGAATACACAGTCGCGTCCTGTGTGGTACAGCTTCAACGAGATCAAGTCGATGCCCTCGGACCAAAACGCTGTGGACGCTTCAAACGATTCTCTACCGGACCCAAGGACCGGCATCGCCACATTGCCTGTGCAACGATTACCCTTGTCAACTCCTCCACTTGACACATGGTATGGTCTCCTGTTCTACCCGTCTGTAGTTCATTCACCACTCCTTTAAAGCCAATATCTACTCCCCAAAGATCTACACTATCACAGCAACGGAACGACTACCCATTCGGAACCTATCCAACTAGACGACATGGACTGTCTACCCCCCTCATCATTCCTATCGAGCGACGTTGACATGGACATACTGACAGATACCTCACCTGCCCCACCCTCACACGATCACACCCCATGGACCCAGTGGATCCCGATCCCGGCATACGCCCCTGTGCCACCGCTTTACCACAACACCTTTGCCACTCCTCAACCAGTCTCGGTCTGGCAAACCCCTTATCAGGAATTATCTCCTTCTGCGAATCAGTACAGCTCCGGATTCGCTGCACCAACGCCGTTGTACACTCCCTCACTCCACCCGGGTTGGGACATGACGAGAGACGGCTTGTCTGGGCATAGCTCCGTCTCTGCAGCGCCAGAACCCCTGATGGATTTCAGTAATCTTCATTGTTTGCCCAGCTATCAGTCTTGTTCCCTCGGTTCCATCAATACCATGGACACCCTCGAGATTCACTCGCAAGAACCGCCACATCGAGCAGGTACACCTCATATAACCTCCATATCTAACCTTTTCAACGAGTTTGAACGATCGCTCACACTGGACGTCGACGAGACACCCTCTTCCGAATCAGACAACCGGAGCAACTACAATCACCAATCCGAGCTGAGCCTCGCGCTTGAGCCCCCACTGCAAACGAACGTCTCGGACGCACCACTCGCGATGTGGGACCGTGCGCACCAAGACGATTCCGAGCTCGGCTCTACAGACGAGAACACCCAGAACGATTCACCTCCGTTCGAAAAGGAAGCCACAGAACCGCTTGGAGAGTACAGCGACCAGACACTCGCCCGTTCCCTAAACTTCAACGACCCCCCGCCTCGGCCTTTCAAACGGGAACCGATGGAACGTCTCGAAGGAGGCCAGCCACGTGGCGACTCACCACCGCGGCTGGAAAGTGAACCAAGTAAACCATTCGAGAAAGACCAGCCACCTGCCTGCTTCCTGGACCTCGCCGACCAACCAAGACGACCCATTAAGCCAGCGTCTCTCCCAACTGATACCCTTGCCAAAGCACCCGTCACCCGCCCTCGCCCACCCACACCACCTCCCTCCCGCCGACCCACGAAACCAAGGCCGAATCGCAACACCAACCAACGCACGACGCGCCTCGACGCGAAACGCCCTGCCAACCAAGAGCACATAGACCCAGCGCAGACACGTGTCCAGGCGGGCAGTGTAGTCTTGCGATCCCTCCCGGTGCGCTGTGCCAGAAAGGACCACAGACGAGCGGAACGAGGGCAAGAGGACCCCGATCGCACGAAACGAATCCGATTCGTCGTGCCAGACAAGGCTACGGAGGACGAGGGAGAGCACGACACCGCGGGACGTCGCCCTCGTCGCACGCGCGGCGTGGACGGAACCACGCCGACTGTGAGTGCACCACCGCGATCGATACTGCGGAACGCGCGGGCGACGACGATGCCGTACCAAAAGACGGGAGTGGGACATTGACACTGACAGCGAGGACTCATGACGTCACGGATCGTACGATATCATATGTTGGATTTCGAAATTCAATATTCGATGTACGTTTGTTTGATAGCCGGTTCGACTTTGATGCTTGCCACTCCTCCGAGCTCGTCTCACTACATCATCACGCGTGTCTACAGCCCGAGTCCATACTATGCAAACCAAAGCAAAAAGCTCCCACCGATCAATCGATCAATTCTCTGCCTCTTCTTCTTCTTCTTGAAGCACTCCCCAACGCGTACTCTGAGCGAAATGGAAGCGTCCAAAAAGTCCGACTCGATCGTGGAGCATCAATTAGAAGGTGGCGCTCGCCGCACTTTTTATGTATCCCTCTTTTCGTCCCACACATCACATATGAATTCTTTTTTTTTTTTAAAAAAAAACATGGACGCCGTTCAACGACGAAACAAAAAGTGACTTGCTCATCGACAACACAAAACGTGAGTTACTACGACGACGACGACGACGACGACAAGGACCGTCATCTCGGGCCACACCCCCGCCCCCCGCCCTCCCCTCAAGCTTCTAGCTCAAGCACCCATCATGATCTACAAAAGAATGATATTTAAAAAGAATGAAAGTGCGAAATTGCAACGGAACGGGACGAGGACCCCCCTGGCGAAACAGGCGATATATGCTTTCCTCCTCCCTCTCTCTCTGTGCAGTTTGCTGTAGGTAGATGAAATGAAAATCAAAAAGAAATGTAAGCTGTAGCATGAAGTAAACCGATGAACGAGTCCATAGTGCAACAAAGAAAAATGGGTAAAAGGAAAGAAAAAAAAAGAAGAGGTAAAACACGAAACGCGACGCCATAGTCAGCGCGCGTCCAGCCGCTCCCTACAAAGTGGGCACGTTTGGCTCCGGTCCAGCCAGTTTTCCAAACATTTTTCGTGGAATCTAAAAAAAACTTCCACGTCAGAAAGAAAAATCGCTTCCACCCCTGGTACACCACACGCACGCATGTTTACAGGTCGCTCCCAAGATACCCCCATCTTCAGCCTTGAAATGCGTCATGCAAATCGCACACTTTTCCACGGGCACGCCCAACAACGACATCTTCAACTTGACACGCCCGTCCCGTGTCACCCACCTCCGCACGAGCTCGACCTTGCCCATGAGATACGACAGAGGTTCCACAGTCTCATCCTCGTCCTCACCATCGTCATTATCTACCGACGGGACACTGGGCGTAGCGGGCCCAATCAGGTCGGCAATGAGTAGAAGCGCCTAGGCAACAGGATTCGTTCACGTCGTACGACCCGAAATTGTCGTCAATCATACAACTCACGTCATAATTAGACCCGTCCGACATTCCCTGCTCCCCCAGACTGGAAACTAATCCGTTGATGTCTGGGACTTCGGACGTGGGGGTCGCCTGCATCGACGTGTCAAAGTACTCCACGGAACGACTGCCAGCGGTGGAAAGAGTGAGGCTGGACGCGGAGGCATAACCACTCGTCGTTGGGGTCAAGGGTCCAGGAGGGCTGACCGTACCGCTATCGCTCGCATTGTCATTGTCGTTGTCGTCGCCGTTATCGTCATCGAGGCCAAGGAAATCCACGCAGAGGGGCGTGATAGGGTTTGGAGCAGGTTGAGGCATCGCATCAAGGCTGTCATCATCAAGATCGATAAGCAAGCCCTCGGGGATAGGCGGTGTGCTGGGGGCAGCAGAGATCATCGCCTTTGGATGTGGAGAGATATGCGTCACGCCCTTGTCGAGAATCCACGTCAACGAAGGAGAGACAGGAGGAGTCGCTGGAAGCGGTCTCCCAGGATAGTGACGCCGAGGAGATGGTTGACTGATCGGAGGAGGAAGGCTTTGCGTCATGTTTGGTAACGGTGTGGGAGGTCCAGAGGGGAATATGGAACTATAAGCCGGCGCACTCCGCATACCCATGTCTCGAGAAAGGGATCTGCCTCGCACAAGAGCGTGGTTCTCATCCCGCGTATCAGGCGAACGGACGATACGCTCAGTGGCAGACCGGGTAGGCAGAGAAGCCAACGCTGGGTTCGGTACAATAGGAAGATCAGGATCATGCTCGTAAACCGGTGCCGTGGGCGCCGGAGACGAGACTCGGGGAGTTCTGGAACTCAGAGAAGGCTCGTATCCCCTGCTTCCAACCGCACGGGGAGGTTCCGAGGTAACCTCACGGTTAGCAGGGGCCTGAATGGCCGCCGGAACGTCCTCGCCATCGATCGTGTTCTGAGAGAGTGATACGGTAGAGGTGCTAAAAGTAGATGTCGACGAAACGGAAATGGGAGATACAGGTGCACTCGAAGCGCCCATCTGACCTCCACGACTGGAAGTCGTGTGACGACGGACATGTCGAGCAACAAACGGCGGTGATGCAGGTCGGTGAACGTCCGGACCGACCGTCTGTGGAATCTGCACCGTATTCACCTTGCGTGAACGATCGGCCGGTAACTTTGTTGACGGGGCGACAAACACATCCGGGGCAGTCAATTTCGGTAACTGTCGCACCACCGTGTTCTGAGGCATCACAGGGGGACTCGGCGGCGGTAAAGAACCGTCGATAGACGACTCTCCAGAGCCAGTGCGTTCAAGCACCTCCCAATCTTCCAGAGGCTCACTTGAGGCACGCTCCTTTGACTTTCGATGGAACAATTTCGCCCGCGTACGGTGGGGAGTGCCGTGATGAGATGGCGAAAGGTTGAGTAGCGATGGCGTACTCTTGAAAAACGGACTGGGATTACGAAGCAACGAAATCACGGACGAGGACGGTTGAGGCGACTGTGAACGACCATGGAAAAACCGCGAGGGAGAACCAGGGATGCTAGGCATCCGATGGTGCTTCGGAGTGGGAGGCGTGGACAGATCCGAATTATTATCCTGGTTTCGATCGTCCTCATACCGATCGCGACTCTCAGGAATGCGAAGAGAGAGTTGAGACGCCAAGAAACGGGCCTGAGAGCCTGGATTGCGAGAGACCGTGGGCTGACTCGCAAGCCGAGTTCTGTGCGGAATGGGAGAGCCTGAGGGTACGATCACTTCAGTTCTCATCTTGTGTCTCTTCACGCGCTCGTCCAAGGGTATGCCTCGCACACGGTCGAGTTCCCACCGCTCGGATGGCTCTAAATCAACGAGCTCGATGCTGGACCCATCCTCTTCGTTCGGACGCTGTAGCGACGACAGAGAGGCAGTGCTGATAGAGAACGTATCGCTTCTGTCTGATCCGGCCGGGTGGGACCGACCAATGTGCACAGGAAGGGAAGTTACTGTGACCGCAGGCGAAACGAGGCCAGGGTGGGGAGGACCACCCTGGTGCACAAAGTTCTCGGAAACGAGGGTCGACACGGCAGTCGCTGTTTCGTACGTGGGTGGAGGCAAGAAATCTAGAGGGGGAGGGGGCACATGAGGGGAAGAAGAGGAGACACGCAAGGGCGGACAGACCTGCTTCGTCCCGCATTCTAGAGGACTGCGCCTGTCTGCGAGAGCCAGCGCCTCTAAAGTTGTAAGAGAGGTTGTATTGCATTTCCTCTTCGTATCGGTCCTCCCTTTTCTTCTTCGATTTGGGCTTGCGGGTCCGAGGGGTGTTATCGGGAGTGGAGGATGGATGACGAGCATTGTGTGTGGAGCTGTGGGTGAGATGCGCTGCCTGAGCTGGTTCGGCAGGCCTCTTGCCCGAGGTCATCGTGTAGCACTGAGAAGGTGAGTGCAGATGGGAGACAAGGGCGAAGAATGCACGACACGCCTTTACCTGCTGTCGTGCCGACATGCCCTTCTCTTGTTTGGAGCGCTTTGGCAACTTACGAATGAGGGCACTCGGGGCGTGTCGTTGGGCCGGTCCTCGTTGCGAGTTATCCACAACGGAACTGCCCTCCTTTCGTCGTCCCCTTCTTGCCTCGAACAAGCCATGCCGATGCCTCGAGGAACACTTGCCTAGCAACTACAACTACCTTCCTGGGCATATCCTTCCCCACGCCATCTCCCTTGTCACGGTAATGAACGTGAAGGGGCGACCCTCCTTATCGAACTCACGTAAAACCAACCCGGCTCGCTGGGGACTCGGTGGACCGTATCGTCGCATCAATTGACCAAGAAAAAAAAAGCGTGAAAGAAACCAAAAACCCCCGGTTTCATTGACATCACATCGGTTATGCATGGACACACAGGGGCCTTCTCCTGCCAGCCCCACTATACCCACCGTTGGTCCGTGCCATCAACGGTGGCACGGTAATTTAGATCAGCGACCTTTTTGACGACGGCGTTTGGCATAGCATGGCGTGCAAGCAAGCAAGCAAACGTTGCATGCGTACCAATTGACACACCTCGCCCAGCCAGGGTTTCAGCAAACAGACAAGGAGACCCATGGCGTTTTGATGTCGATCTCGACTTGGTCGAGGCATCGATGCATCACCCTGATTCTATATACCGTCTGCCCTGGATTAATTGTAGATATAGTACTTGCCAGCAACTCCAACGGCACGTTCGAGCTACATAGTTTCTCCTCGTACGAGACCGACCCCTGCTCGTGACATCACATACAAGTCAAGTACCTTGAGCAAGGGGCGAACGGGTTCAAGGCCTTCTCGCCTGCAATCAAATGAGAAAGAAAGAGACAACTTTAGGCAACGAGTGTGAAACAAGTAATCCAAATCCGACAGAGTCTAGAGGACAATGAAACACGTTGACATGGTCGTGAAGGGCGAGCGACATGCCATTGGGCCTGTCCCTCCCAAAATATGGTATCAAATCATAGAAATTTGCGATGCGTGTGTATGGACCATTGCATTGTAATGAAGAAAAAAAAAAACTAAGGGAGAGCAAAAGGAAAGGATGCGGGTTTGCGACCAGACGAACGCGAACGGATGGAATACTATAAAAATCTAGATTACAAGTGGATATTCGATGCTCGATTAATTTCACTCTCATGGAGCTGCAAAGCTGTAAAGAGCAGGGAAGATACCGCACCCGTCCGCATCCCCAGCTGGACAGAGTCGTCATCTATGCGGCGGTTCGGCTCGGGTTGCGAGCCAGTGTGGCGCCTGTTCTCTGAGCCTGGATACTGCTGAAACGTTGCAACTCCTCAGGCTTCATGGAGATCTTGCGACCAAAGCCAACCTTGCGGGCAGCACGGCGAATGAACGAGACACGATTCGAGTACATAGACTCGTGGATCGAGGCGGCACGGGACTGTGTACGCGTGATGGGAATACCACCGCTAAGCGCTGCCTCCGCAACCTTGCGGTCGTGGCGCTCGCGCATCTTCTTGATGACCGTAGCCTTCATGGCAAACTTGATCCAGTCTAAGGGCGAGAACCAGACAATGTTCTGGGGACACAATGAGCATACGATAATGAATGACATAAAGATACATACCCAGACCCAAACGATACCAATCCAACCACCGGAAATTCCTTGGAGTTGAGTAAAGCCCCAGTCACCGTACGCGGCGATAATCGAGGATATAAGCTGAGCAAGGCAGAATGCGACCATAAGAGCGACGGATGGACGCTCCATGAAGAAGAAGCCGTGAGAACGCGTGACGAAGATCAGTGCCTGTGAAATGATGGCAACTTGCAGGTACACAATGGTGTGAAGCTGGGCATCATTGGCACCCGAGGGGGATGGCAACCCATTGAATGTGACACCGAATTTGTCATAGAAGAAAGTGGTCTTCAGTATGATGGTAACGAGCGCAATACTAAAGATATGATCAGTAAGGTAGCGGACAGGAAAAGTGAGCACCTTACGTGGAGGCTGTCAGATACAAGCCATATGCAATGGCATACGAAAAAATCTCAGCCAGGTCCCAGGCATCTGGTTCCATCGACGGCAAGACGCGGTCAACAGACAACGTCATGATAGTACCATCATTCAGCAAAGCGATGATCAGGACCATGAAGGGGGGGAAGTCGAACTTGAACGCAAAGGCCAAGATAGCGAAACAGACAACGATACGTATGGTCACGGCACAGGCATAAATAGAGTAGTTGCGCATACGCTGGAAGATGATGCGCGAACCACGGATTGCATGCACAATGGTGGACAACCCAGGCTCGGTCAAAACGATGTCAGCAGCACCACGAGCAGCATCAGTGGCACCCTCTACAGCGATACCGACGTTGGCACGGGAAAGAGCTGGAGCGTCATTGGCACCGTCGCCAGTCATAGCGCACAAGTGACCAAGGCCTTGGAGACGCTTGACAATTTCGTACTTGTGTTCAGGGAAGACACCGGCGAAACCATCCGCATCCAAGATCATCTCGTCGAGGTTCAAGTGCTTACCGCCAGGAGGGGGTCCGTCCTTCAAAACCTTGGCAGGGTACATATGGTCACCCAAACCAAGACGACGGCCTGTTTCCTTTGCGATAGCAAGTTGATCACCGGTAACCATCTTGACTTTAACACCGAGAGCGATAGCATCATCGATAGTCTGCTTAGTGTCGTCACGAGGAGGATCAAAAATAGCGAGAAGACCAATCAGCTCGAAGCCGTTGCCTTCTGCCTCTGGATCGTCACCGTCCAATTCTTCGTAGGCGACAGCAAGGGCACGGAGACCACGGGTAGCAAACTCCTCAACATCAGCCTCGAGCTTGTTCTCGACTTCCTCGGTCTTGTTGCGAGTGCAAAGCTCAATGATGATACCTGTCATACCCTTGGTGACACGCTTAAGCTTGCCGGACGACTCTTCAAGGTAGGTGATTTCTGTCCGTTTGTCGACGGGGTTGAACGGCTTGAAGTCCAAGAGTTTGATACCTGCGCGGGCACGAGTGGTATCACCAAGAGCAGCTACGACGGAAGTATCGATCGCGTCCTGATTTTCAGTACGAGATGCGTACGCAGCAAGAAGCATAACGTCATCGGCAGAGAAGGGACCGTAAGTCCGGATGGTGGCTCTGTCGATGGTGAGCTTGTTGGTGGTGAGAGTACCGGTCTTATCAGAGCAAAGAATGGTGACTCCAGCCAATTCTTCGATGGCAGTGATACGCGTGACAATAGCCTTGTGCTTGGCAAGCTGCTGAGCACCAACGGCGAGAGTAACGGACAAGACCGTGGGCATGGCGATGGGGATACCACCGATCAAGAGGACAAGGATGTTGTTGAGACCACGACGATAGGTGTACCTGAAGCCGGCATAGAGGACGAGAATTTCAGCAACGACGAAAATGCCGATGGAAACCAAGCAGAAGGAACCGATTTGAGCAAGAATCTTCTGCAAGTGACCCGTGGTGTCATCGTCCTGTCCGACGAGAGAAGCAGCGCGACCGAAAAAGGTGTTGGCACCAGTGGAAATGACGACACCTTCGGCTTCACCCTGTTTGCAAGTCGATCCGCTGTAGAGGGCGTCAGCCCGGAAGGTCAGTACCAGAGGAAAGGAAAGAGTACGAACGAGAAACATTGATCGCCAGCCTTCTTACCCTGTGGAAGCGATTCACCAGTGAGAGCAGCTTGGTCGATAGATACATTGATGGCCTCTGTGAGACGACAGTCGGCAGGAACAATATCACCAATTTTAAACGAGACCATGTCACCAGGGACGAGATCTGCAGATTCGATCTCAACCCAAGCGCCATTACGCTTGACCTTTGCTTTAGGAGCAAGGGAGTCCATGAGTGCCTTGACAGCATTACCAGCATTGCGCTCCTCGTAGAAACCAATCGTGGAGTTGATGAACAACAGAAGAACGATACCGAGGAAGTCTTGCCAGTCTGGAGGCTGCCCATCACCGTTGGAGAGTACAATGGCCACAAGGGCAGCACCCTCCATAACCCAAGATAGTGGATTCCACATGAAACTTAAGAACTAGCGTCGAGCATAAACTTTAGCGCAGATCAAAGGCACATATACGGCATTATTACCTGAAGGAATGCATTTTGCTCCTCTTGCTCGAGCTTGTTTGGACCGAACAACTCGATACGACGCTGAGCCTCCTCTGTTGCTAAACCATTGTCATCGCACTGGAGGAGTTTGAAGACATCGTCGATGACAATTGTTTCCAGGTCAACCTTCTCCTTATCGTACAGGTCTTCGGCTTTGAGCTCAATCTTTGAGAGGATGAAATTTTAGGAAACGAGAGACAGATTTCAAATATGACAAACCAGAGACAAGTCAACATTTGCATCTATGCAGGGCGGTCAAAACCTGAGCACGCGCACGAAACCAAGAAGTGCATACGGGTTGGTTTATCCTCATCGTGACCAAACTCCTTGTACTCTCTCTTGCGCTTTGTGTCGGGGCCGGCATCGGTAACGGGCGACTCCTCGCCTTGCGGACCGGGCTCCTTTTCCACATTCGGCTCCGACATGGCTTGGGGGGGGGGGAAGACGCGTAAAGGGGAGAGGGGCAACCCTACAGACAGGATCTCTAGAGATGCAGCTTTTGATGGGAAGGCGCGTCGACGAGGAGAACGGGGGATGAAAGAGTGGGAGAGTGCGAGCGGCGTCGCAGACGGACTTTATATTTGTAGTCCGAAAATCTAGATATCAAACAATGCAAACATCCGCAAACACGCCGCCTGACCGCTTATCACGCTTGGTTGGAATCCGAATGACCCCGGCACGATGTGCCGAAAAACCCGCCTTGGTCCGTGTGTTCCCTGTATCGTCCGAGTCCTCCCTCTGACACTCGCCTCTTCCGCGCTCTATCACCGTCACTGCCATGTCCATGGATCTGTATTCCACACAGCAGTTACACTTGCCGGGAAAAAAAATGCAATTCGAACCGACATCTGTCTTAGGGCTGTTTCGATCGATGTAATCTTGCAAGACATGGAACATCTCAACAGCCGCCATGACGTTCTGCGGCTCTTTCCTCTTTGTTTTTTTGAAGAAGCTTGATTGTTTCGCGAGGAATCCGAATCACGGCGTTCGGCTGTCCACATGTACTTCGCCTGGCATATTTACCGCACGGCTGCAACCCTTGAACTCCCATCTCCGCATACGCACGATGAGCCCGAATCCGCAGTGCACTACGAGTTTTGCCCACAGTTTTTCTCTAAGGATACATCTTCATAGGTTCATCTACCATTTTGATGTTCACTATCTCGCGACGAGCGGATGATGGATCCCAGACAGTTCGTACGATGCGGACTTGAGCTTGATTTCCGCGCGACCAGATGATATTAGACTAACCCACCTGCCGTTCGGCCGGCACACTTTGCCGATGCGTCCCAAGGCCTATTTATTTGACCTCGAGTCTTTTTTGCCATACGTCCCTAATCCCTAGTTGCGACGAGTGGAGACCCCCGCTTTGGTGGGCATGAACAAACGATTTTCTCAAGCAACCGTCGTCCCCAGCTCGTCGCGATTCACAACAGGGCGTGCTCCTCCCTCTGTTCATATCCGCTATTTTAACCCTTGTTGACAAAGAGGTGTGTACTCCATAGATCGACACGAAGTGATGCCAGGCTGATTTCGTCTTCTCATCGTCCAGTGAGCTTTTCATTTGCGTTTAGGGATATAAACACGCCGCGAGGCATTAGTCCTCGGGATGAACAGGGAGCAGTAGCACATGCAACCGACTTCGGCAAAGCGTGAGCACTTGTACCCAGGTGCCTGTCCAACTCATCAAATTCATCAAAACTAGAGCTGAAACTCGTGCCCAAGCCCATCAATTGCCACCGCCTTCCCTCAATCCATCATACGTACGCGTGTTTTCCACCAATGCTAGTACACAACAAGTTGCTAGGCTCTGTATTACCTACGCGGCATCCTCCAAATTAGTACTTTGGCGACCCGAGGAATGTCGAGAGTCAAGACTATAATTAAATCCCCCTTATTGTCAGAGCTGCCCGATCCCTCAAGGCCTCAATGACCACTCCATGCTGATGCATCCCCTCACATAGCTGGTTTCCACTTCTCTATAGGTCAGTCACATATCTTGGTTTCTTGCACTGGACCAGAATTCGCCGTATGGGTGCGACCACACAGCTCGGCGACACCGGTCCAGGCACGTAGACTGGTTGTTTCCAAGTAGCCGGAACCGTGGTTTGGTTACTTGATGCATCAAAGATGAAATAATCCGTATCACTATCGGCCGAACGCGTCCGGTTGAGAGCGTAAGAGGCATTTACTGTAAACCCCTCCCTTTTTGTAGAACCTGCGTCATAAGTAGGCACACTCCTAAATAAAGTACTCAACGCCGACCGGTTATACGACTCCCACCGTGATGCATCGCCGCATCCTTGTCCTTGATTCTCCGCTCCGCCTGCGCAGGGCCGCGGAACTTGACCGATGATAATCTCGACGTTTCTGTGAACTTCGTGGCCTTGGATTCTCCTATGACACGCGCATTTAAGGCGTTTGGTTGCAGATCAGTGACAGCTTGCGCATATCTCCAAGTCGATAAAGTGACGTGGGTGTAACCGTGTAGGTTCAGACCAGAATGGGCTCCTTGTGAGCAGCGTGCTAAGAACGAACCTCATGTCTGGCCGCCATGGGAAAACTGCGAGTAAAACTGCTATTGGCTGAGGGCTTCTTGGAGCTGCCCGCGGCGCCACCGGTCCTTTCAAAATTCAAACCGGACGGTTTGAGAGAGGTTAACCGGTCAAGAATCCATTTCATAGAAAACCTCGTGTCAGGTACACCCCCACTCGGATCCAACCTTGTCACTGTTACTTCCCCTTCAAACCGGATCAGGATTTGCGAGCGATGTCGATGAAAGGATGAAGTAGACACGTGTCGTACCGTCTGATGCGCGAACATGTTGAGAGCCGCTCTGGCTCGAGTCACAATACGCAGGTATGATTTGCTCCGCCACGACTGGGATATGCGAGGATCTCGGGGGGAAGGCGATGATCCCTCTCCGGAGTCATGCGGTGGATTTCATCGTCTCGCATACTTAGTAGGGATGATATGCATCGGCGTCGCATCGGACTAACTATCGGACGAGCGATGAGATCGGATTCATGGATCGCCACTGGCCACAGCTGACACACTCGCACACGCTACGATGAGCAGCTGACCCCGCATCAGGATGAAAGGGCTCAGTCCTGGCAAGCACCACAGCACCTCTTTACGCCTCCACAACGCCGGCGCGCGGGGAGGCTTTCATTCCGAGCCCGAACGGCCGAGCGCAGTCGGGAGACACTAGTTTGGGTTGTCAATCATGTCAACACCAGTCAACACCTCCTAGAGCCGACAAAACGGACGTCCAGTTTCCCAAGGCAACGGTCGTACATATGGTACTTACCACGAGGCAAAGGGATTACTTATAGCTTGGGGTAGCATATGCACTACTACGCATGGACCAGATTTTGCAAACACCTTCCCATACCAAAACTACACATCCCCGATCCCGCCCGCGATCTAACGGAAGCCCGTCTCAGATGTCCAACTCGGGCGCGTTTTCCATGGTGCGCAGCAGCACACGCGATATAGAACGCAGGATCCTCATTGGGTCCCTACTCAAACTGATGATTTTGAAACTCTGTCACGACCAATTGCCCCCGCTCCTCCGCATCTATCTATAGATGAGGGAGGATTGTGACATGAATGGGGGTGCGTGGAATTAGAGGCAAGAGGAGAGGCACGGAACTTCGCGGCTGGACGCTGACCTAGATGATACGCGCCGGACCATTTTAGCAGTCAAAGGGGTCGACGAGTCGGATGGACGCGGTTGTGCACGTTCGTCATGCTTTTCAGAGTAGGAATGCACCTGGCATTCTCGTCGTGTAATTCTTGGCATCCATAAGTTTGGATTTCGGAGGTGACTCTGAAGCAATGCAGATAACGGAGAACTGTTTCTTTATTCGGTAAGAGTGGGAAGTTGAGTGGAATTGTGATACATCTTGCCTGGTGGTTTGATGTTGAGAAAATGACCGTGGTGCTTGCTCAGTTCATCGAGTGCGACCACCGGATCAATTTGATTAAGTCGGGAACCCCCATTTCGTGCAAATCCTCGCTGAAGGAACGACCATGTGGGAGGCAGTGATAGAGCCTAATTCCATTGAGCACCACAACAGAAAAGCGTGGGTCGATGCTGGTGTCCCTGAAGACCCGGGAGTGGAAAACGCTCCCCCCTCCATGAACATGGGTAGGTGACGGGAGTCTCAGAAAGGACACTCTTTTCAAAGGCTGTGGAGCTCCGTTCCGCAGATCTCGATCATCGGATACATGGGTTGTATAGCAACATGTAATATCTCGACGCATCGTGATGTAGACGTACAGTTTGGACGGATGGAGATTGGCCAACACATGGACATAAGGGGAGTCGCTTCCACCTAACATATGTGGGATGTCTTGACTAGCAGCAGTGCTAGTGATCGATGACACCGACACTGGAGGAAGAAACGATTGAGAACTGAAGGCACGTACAACTAGCGATCAACGTTTGACTTTGTCCATCTATCCTCGTTGCATGGCACCACAAGCGGCATAACTACACCTGACACCTCAGCGTGAGGTTCATGAATCATCTCCTCCAACACTCATGTACTTACCGCGATGTGTTCATACAAGAACCTTGAACGTGGGAGAGAGCACTCAAGGGTTCAAATTCCCACAGCTACTGCCTTCAAAGACAGTCACGACGATCAGCCCCGCTCTGATCAGGCAATCGACTCAACGACCCGAGCTATTTGACGACGGTTGTCCTCCATTCTATCACCCCCGAACCTATATCGCCGAGCAGACAAGCCAGTATCTAAGGCTCAGCCCAATCTCTCGTCGCAATGAGGCCATTCTGCTTGTTTCCAGGCCCTTACCACGATTGGCCGCAAACTGATTCGAGCAGACAGGTGTGCTTTGCTTTCTGTCCGTATTAATGTAAGTTGTCGCCGTCATATTGAGTGCCAAACTGCCATCCCAACACCGTCGACGCCGGTAGTCCAGTATACCAACATTTCAAATTCCTACTCTATGGGAGTTCTCAGAGCAGTAGGCTTCAAGCTTCCACGTTTCAACATTCTCACTTGAGCCTGAGGCGCGCCCTTTCAAGTCGACTCGCCTCTGAATCGTCCGCGTCTCCCTGCACGATCTGACCCCATCCCGGAGCGACATTTGCGAATGCGATCGCAAACACGACTGCTCATTTACTGGCAATGGGCACACTGAATCTGGTGTCGACGCTCTGCTGTCGCATATGGAATTCATGGAATCTAACCTTGGGTACGATTATGAGCACAAAGCGATCAAGCACCGACTCACACGCCTCAAAGCTGGCGGGAATTAAACAACATCCTGGCTCACCTCCAGTACTCTCCGGCGCAAGCTAGTTACCCTTGGCTTTAACGCGGTCTTATTCAT
>QFEF01000942.1:0-16296 GCA_003316035.1 Neoboletus subvelutipes
TTGATCTACGCAATCTTACGTGGATTTCAAAGTCTTCGCTGTCAGCACCTGTGCCAGCGTCACAAAACCGGTGTTTCATATCATCTAAATCTTAATCTCGAACTTCTGTCAATCAGAAGCTCGGTTAAGTAACTGTCAACCTTCTTTAGGGAGGTGTGACCCCTTTGTCCCTGATCAGAGGATCAGTCCGCTAGCCATTGCCCAACGCTAGCCGTGTCCAGCCGCCTATTGCCCAGAGGCTGCACCCAGATACAGGTGTTCTGCCCACAGCCTGTCCATAGCCGACTACTCCTTGTGTGCCTGGAGGGAGCCTGCTCATTGCCTTGTGAACAGCATACCAGCTGAGGTCGCCACAACCGTTGCACACCGCTTGCCGATCAGGTGATCTGCTTGCAGACCAAGAAGGTCGCCGTCGTCTTCAGAGGAAGACCTGTCCATAGCGCAGTAGACTTCAGTCTTCCGCATACACGTTATTTGTTACACCGGTTGTAACAACTAGCTCTTCTCGGACCCAGTCTCTTTCTTACTATGGACCTTTCTTCTCCTAAGTCATATTCTTTCACATATGACTTGTGTCTAAACCTCCCGATTCATTTCAGCCTCAGTACATTTCATTCCATTTTACTTTACCTTATCTTAGCCAAGCTGTGCCTGCAGCATTCTATTTCATATTTACGTGATGCGTCTCTTTCTTCTTTTGACATGCCATGCATCTTTCCTTTTATATCTTATGTGATGCGATGCGTCTTCCCTTTCTTGTCATATGTGATGCAATGCATCTTCCCTTTCTTGTCATATGCAATGCGACACGTCTTTTCCTTTTATACTTTAGAGTGGAGATTCTATCTCTAACTGGCCCTAAAGGGGCTTAGTATAAATAGCTAGAATCACCACCCATGTAACTCTAACTTTGATCTATGCAATCTTACGTAGAATTCGAAGCCTTTGCTGTCAGTGCCTGTGCCAGCGTCGTCAATCTGCTGTTTCACATCTAGATCTTGAATGTCTGTCAATCAGAGTTCGATCTAGGCACTGAGAACCTTCTAAGGGAGGCATCTCCACTTCATCCCTGATTAGAGGATCAGTCTGCAAGCCACTGCCCAATGCTTGCCATCGCCACTGCCTATTGCCCAGAGGCCACACCCAGATACAGGCCTTGCCCACAACCTGTCCATAGCTGACTACTTCTTGTGTGCCTGGAGGGAGCCTGCTCATTGCCATTGCATCCAGTATACCAACTGAGGTCGCCACAACCATTGCACACCGCTCGCCGATCAAGTGATCTGCTTGCAGACCAAGAAGGTTGCCATCGTCTACAGAGGTAGACATTGTTCCATAGCAAAGACTTCAGTCTTCTGCATATGCATTATTTGTTACACCGGTCATAACAGAAAGTGAACTAGCTTCAGTCTAGGGATCACGTGATCTAGTCACATGACTTCGAGAAGAGATAAGATAAGATAAAGGAAAAAGAAATGAAATGACTATGTCCCTTTAGTGACCTGTGTAGGTTTGGGACTGTAACATCAATGATCCAGCAAAAGTTAGAGCTAACACCTTTTGGTCTTCCTGCAAATGTCAAGTCTTTTCAAAATAGCCAAACATTGGGACACTTTTTTGAGCCACTGTATCATAGTTCCGCTTGGTGGGAGCAAACGTCTGTGAGAGGTAGCCACAAGGCTTCAGATCACCATTGTGATCAGGTTGCATCAAGACCTCTCTGAGTGCTGTCAGGGAGGCATCAGTCATGATGATAAAGGGGCAGTTAGAGTCAGGGAAGGCAAGGACGGGTTGGTAGGTAAAGGCATTCCTAAGGAGTTGAAATCTAGTCTGGTATTTGTCTGTCCATTCCCAGGTCTGGTTCTTCTTGGTAAGACTGAAAAGAGGTCAAGTGAGGTCTGAGAAGGAGGGGATAAACTTCCAGTAGAAGTTATAGAATCCTAGGAAGGATCAAATGTCCTTGACATTGACTGGGGGAGTCCATTCCTTGATGGCTTTAAGTTTGATGGGGTCCATCTGGATGCTGTCCTTACTAACAATCATATCCAGGTATTCCACAGAGGGGGCTGCAAAGGTGCATTTCTCCAGTTTTAGATACATTTTATGTTCCTGAAACTGCTGTAAGATTTTCTTGGTTCATTCTTCATGGATGGTGGGGTTGGAGGAGTGGATTAGTAGGTCATCCATGTAGATGATCAGCCATCCTTCTGTAATGTAATCGCCAAAGAGGTCATCCATAAAGGCTTGAAATGTGGCAGGGGAATTGCACATTCCAAAGAACATTACAGCCAGTTCAAAGAGTCCAAAAGGGGTGAGAAAAGTGGCCTTCCAGTGGTCTTCTGGTTTAATCAAAACATTATTATATCCCCACCAGACATCAAACTTGGTAAAGATTGAAGATTCTTTTAACCAATCAATGAGGTTGGAGATTAAGGGAAGGGGATAAGCATTCTTGATGGTGTGGGTATTAAGATACTGGTAGTCTTGGCAGGGTTGAAGCTTCCCGTCTTTCTTCTGAACAAAGAAGAATGGGAAGGCTTGAGGAGATTTTGACAGGGTAATCTTCCCAGTGGCAAGGTGTTCATTGACAAACTCCTTACAAACTGTCATCTCTGCAGGGTTGAGAGGATAGGCTTTCACTCATTTTGGTACAAACAAGTCTTTGAGCTCAATTGCATGGTTGTAGGGGCAAGAGGGAGGGAGTTTTGTTGTATCTTTCTTGTTGAAAGTGTCCTCATAACTCTGGTACTCAGCAGGTAAAGCGACCTTCTTATTTCCCTCGGCCTGTGCTATAGTTGTGGAAAGTGTGGTGTGGTGGAGGATGTACTCTGGTACTCCTCCCTGTTCTGCAAGGAATTGGATCCATTCTGGGACGGTCCATTGTCAGTATTGGTCATAGAGGTCATTTTCTATGATGTTATTTTCTTTGTGTCCAAGAAATTGCAGTAGATACCTCTGGATGGTATCTTCATCATTAGTGGGTTTGTACTTGGCAGGAGTAATGACGACTTTTCTGTTCTGCCAGTCTATCTTGGGATTCATGGTCCATAACCATGGTAGGTCTAGGATGATGTCATCCTTGCTGCAGTTGAGGATGAGCAGCTCATGTTGCTCTTGTACTCCTTGGAGATCAATGACCACAGTGGTCTTCTCCTTGATGGTCCCTGACTGGTTTGGGGTTCCATCCATGTTCCAGGCTTTGATTGGCATATCTAAAGCTTTGGTTGGTAACTGCATCTGAGTTACAGCATCTTTTGCTATAAAGCATCTAGTAGCTTTGCTGTTGATGAGAGCATTTACTCCAATGATTTGCCTGTTTTGTTTCCAGATAGAGAGGGAAAGGCAAATAGAATTCAATCTAGTTTTGGAAATAAATACAGGGGCAACAGTTATAGAAGGTAGTGATGTTGGGGCACTCCTTCCTTCTAAAAAGACATTTCAAATACTTTCTTTCTTTCCACAGCTGTTAGAGCCTTAATAGACTCACTTTGGATAGAATCTCCATTCTCATCACAGGTGGGGTCATACAAGGACTTCAGGGTGTGAAGTATTTGACCTCTGTCTTGATCTCCTTCAAGGCTGTGGAGGAACATATCCAGAGAGTCTTTGGTGGGAGTTGGGGAAGAGGGTGTGGAGGAGGTACTGGTCAGGACAGCCCTGGCATAGTGACTTGTGTTGTTCTGCTGAACTTTCTTGCTAGCAGGAGTGTAGCCAGAGTGGTTCCTAGTTGTACAGCCAGTTTGCTTGCAAATGAAACATCTCTTCTCTCGAATGCATTTGGCCTGTTTGGCAGGTGAGATTGTAAGATGATCAACATCCATAGCATTGGGATCCCTCCTGCTACCATTGCCTCCACCAAAGGATACCTGGGATCCTCTGAAGGTTTCTAATTCTTCAGAGTCCTCCCTCAATTTCTGAGGCTTTGGAATAGATTTCCTCCATTGTCTTGGCAGATTTAAGGACTTTGGAGAGTGTGAGCTGGGTAGCGATGGGGATGGAGACCCCTCTAAGGAACCATTCTGAGAGAGTGGCAATGTCTGTAATGTCAGTCTGGACAGTGAGCATGGAGAAGGCTGAGACATATTTCTCGAAGCCTGAAACATCTCTCACATCTTGGATAAGATTTGCAATTTTAATTCTTGTGGCAGTGGCAGTATCATAGGGGGAAAAGGTGGTGTGGAAAGCCTTGGTAACTTCCTCAAATTTCCTTTCTCCTTTGGAGAGTGTGTTATCATTGAGCTTGGTAAGCCAAGCCTTGAAGAAGGACTTTCCTCATCCTTTGGACATTCAGTTGAGGAATATAACCAACTTGGTTCAATCATTGTATGAAACGACCCAAACAACTACTAATGGTCTTGGGGACGCCGAGCTAAGATCTGACTGTAGAATAACAGGAAGGTGAGCGAGGAGTGACAACTTCCAAGACTCAGGGGTGATGTGATTGATGAGGCTTAACAACCTCTACTGAGTGGAACTCTTGTTGTAAGGGAATATCCAAGAGAACTAGACTGGAGATCCAGTGCTAGGTCCTTGGTCTTTATATATGATCTATATAATTTACATGTGTTGTGATCTAATCTATAGATGCTACACTAAATAGGGGTAACTCATGGTCAACATGAGGAAATCATGTAAAACATGTGTGATGTGCCAGGCATCACAATGGAAGAGAATCTAAACATGTGTCAAACATGAGGTAGAAGCATTGCTTCTAGAATGGAAGGGAAGTGCAACATGAGCTAGACATGAGGCACTGAAATGGAAGATCAAACATGCATCAAGCATGTGTGTGCATATGTGAAAGGTTGTGCACAGCATGGAAATGAAAGACATAAGGAGAACATGAGGAGATCTAGATAGATGATCTAGACTCCAGGCATGAGGCATAACATAGATCGAATGTCTTGCATCATGTTAGGTTACTGTAGAATCAATGATCATGATGTCATTGCAGACTAGGGGTTGGGTCAGGTGACACAGTCATGTGACTGGGGAATCATGTGATACTAGATCACGTGATTGAGATGGCACAGTGGCCAGGCCAGCTGAAAGGAACTATCTTCAGTATAGAATCAAATATTGATCTGATTAGATCAGAATAAGATAAGATAAGATAACTTTATTGAAAGTTATCATGTGTAGGCATCGAGCCATAACACCCCCAGCTTCTCCTATTCCTGCTCCTGCTCCTGCTCCAGCTTCAGCTCCACCTGTCCGACAGAGTAACTGACAATGACAGACAGCAAACAAAAACAAGGAATATGAGTGCACCCTAGAGGAAGAAGCTGCAAGATGAGAAAACTGTAGAGAAGAAGCACAGGCTCAGAAACCCACTCCGGAACCTCCGGAACCAGAACTCCCAGGAGCATTCTCTGCCTCCATCGAAGACTTCCTATTCGCTGGGACAGCAAATTCCTCTGAGGAGTCACTTCCAAAAAACCTAAAGGAAGCCTACTCTGGAGCGGACAAGGACTTATGGAAATCTGCTGTGGAAGAGGAACTTCAGAGTCTCAACTCAAATCACATCTACGAAACCGTACTCATTCCGGACGGAGTAACTCTGATCACCTCCAAACCCATATTCTGAATCAAACAAGATAAAAAAGGAAATGTGGAACAGTACAAAGTCTGGATAGTCCCACATAGCTTCACACAGAAAGAAGGAGTTGATTATCAGGAGGTCTTCGCTCCAGTAGCAAATCTTGATTCCATCCGTACCCTAATTGCCCTAGCTGCCAAGTATGATTTGGAGTTGGACCAAATGGACGTCTCCACAGCCTACCTAAATGGAGAACTGGAAGAAGACCTATACATGTCACCTCCAGAGGGCATTCCTATCCAATCCGGATACTGCTGGAAACTCCAGCGCTCCCTATATGGACTAAAACAAGCTGGCCAGACTTGGAACAAAACCTTGGACCGGAAACTCGGAGAACTCGGTTTTATCTGCCTAAATGCCGAAACATGCCTCTATGTGTTCTGGAAGGATGGACAAGTCTGCTTCCTGGTTGTCTATGTTGATGACCTCCTTCTAGCTGCCACCACTCGGAAGTTCATGAACTCTGTTAAAATGAAACTCTCCACTGCATTCAAAATGCACGACCTCAGAGAAGCAAGATATATCCTCAGAATTGAAATTAAGTGGAACCAGAAACTCCAGACAATCTCCTTGTGCCAATCCCAATACTGTTGCATGTTACGACCAGTAACAAATAACGCGTACGCAGAAGACTGAGATCTTCGCTATGGGACAAGTCTTCCTCTGAAGACATGGGCAACCTTCATGGTCTGCAAGCGGATCACCTGATCGGTGAGCAGTGTGCAACGGTTGTGGTGACCTCAGCTGGTATGCTGTTCGCAAGACAAAGAGTGGGCTCCCTCCAGGCACACAAGGAGTAGTTGGCTATGGACAGGTCATGGACAAGGCCTGTATCTGGGCGCAGCCTCTGGGCAATAGGCAGCTGGTCTCGACTAGCGTGGACAATTGCTAGCCGGTACTGATCCTCTGATCAGGGACGAAAGTGGTGACACCTCCCTATAGAAGGTTCACAGTGCCTTGATCGAACTCTGATTGACAGAAGTTCAAGATCAAGATTGACAGTTGATGAAACACCGGTTTCATGATGCTGGCACAGGCACTGACAGCAAAGACTTCGAATTCTACGTAAGATTGCATAGATCAAAGTTAGAGTTACATGGGCGGTGATTCTGGCTATTTATACTAAGCCCCTTTAGGGCCAGTTAAAGATAGAATCTCCACTCTAAAGTATAAAAGGGAATGACATGTCACGTCGTGTATAATGCAAAAGGAAAGACGCATCATGTCGCGTAAGATATAAAAGGATAGGACGTGTTGCGTGAAGTATAAAAGGAAAGATGCGTTGCGTGAGATATAAAAGGAAAAGATGCATCGTGTACCAAAAGAAGAAGATGCATCACGTAATATGAAATGGAAGGCTGTGGGCGCAGCAGAACTAAATGGGAAATGAACAGGGGCTGGTGAGAGATGATGGTGGGAATATGAGTCATATACGAGAGAATATGACTTAGGTGAAACGACCCAAACAACTATCTATCATCTTGGGGACGCCGAGCTAAGAATCGACTGTAGAATAACAGGAGGTGAGTGAGGAGTGACAACTTCCAAGACTCAGGGGTTTATAGTGATCTTTGAGGTACAGAGACCTCTACTGAGTGGAACTCTTGTTGCTAGGGATTATCCAAGAGAACTAGACTGGGGATGCCAGTGCTAGGCTCTCGGTCTTATATATCATCTCTATGTATGTACATGTATACTATGGATCTACCGATATACAGACGGTGATTAAATACATGAGGGAAACATGCATCAAGCATGAGGATAAAGTGTGTATCAAACATGCTGAAGGAATGTGTTAGAAGCACTGCTTCTGAAATGGAAGAGAAGTTAAACATGTGCCAGACATGAGGAATGGAAATGAATAACATGCACTAGGCATGTGTGTGACTAAATAATAATAAGTGCACAGCACGGAGATGAAGAGAGAACAACATGAGGATGAGGGTGTGTCTGACACGAGTACAACATGTGTTGTAGATGTCTTGCATCATGGCGTATAAGATTGATGATCGAGATGTCATCACATCTAGGGTTTAGAGTCAGGTGATACTAGTCACGAGACTAAGGGATGTATCATGTGATGTTGAATCACGTGATGAGGAAGTCATGTGACACTAGGTCACATGATGAGTGGCGCTCATGGCCAAGCCAGCTGAAGGGAACTATCTTCAGTATAGAGATTAGAATTGATCTAATCATATCTGATAAGATAAGATAAGATAACTTGATCAAAGTTATCGTGTGCATGGATCGAGCCGTAACATTAGGAGTGAAAAGGTCTGCTGTAGAAATGGAAGAAGGTCCAAGAGGAGCTAGCCCTCGAAGAGTGCAGTGTTGAAGAACTCGTCCCTGAAACAACCTCAAATGTCCGAAGACTCTAGGTTGCACCTGAACACTTAGACTGAAGAAGAGAAAACTACTAAAGCTGAGTGGAACTCCTGAGGAAGGTAATTCCCAAGAGAACTAGACTGGAGGATATCTGGTCAAGTCTCTGGGTTTATATATTGCTCTACTATGTGTACATGTGTACTACGGATCTACCGATGTAGAGACAGAGATTAAATACATGAGGTGTAACATGCATCAAGCATGAGAAGTGGAAATGAAAAGAGTGAGGACACAGCATGCTGTGGCAGAATGGAAGAGAAGCCTAACATGTGTTAGACATGAGGCATGGAGATTAAATGAAGAATAGAAGGAGTGGATATGACTGTGGGAAGTCATTAGTATATATAAGGATAGATTAAGGTACAAAAGAGTTCTTGACATTAAGTCTAAACTCTATGAGAAGTGAGCGTCCATGAATGCGAGTGATCCAGCTGGAAGTGAACTAGCTCCAGACTAGTGATCACATGATCTAGTCACATGACTCGAAAAAGATAAGATTAGATAAGATGAAAAGAAAAGAAACGACTATGTCCCTTGATATGACCTGTGAAGGTTTGGGACTGTAACAGTCCCATACCTCAGGGGGTATGTCTAGGTCAGGAAGGATGTCCTCCCAAAGAGAGTCGGGTATGGGGGTGGAAATGGAGAGATCGGGTGAGCTGATAGGAGAAAGAAAAATATCCTCCCCTAGGACACTTGTAATATTGCACAATTCTTGAGTGAACTGGTATGTCCACATGTAAACCAGCATGGACCCCTATGGCACATGGCCTCCAACTCTCCGCCACTGATCCGACAGATGACTGCATAGTTCCAGAGATGATCATCGAAGGAAAACAGGTCTCATACTTGACCATTATAGGTTTGCTCATGTACCTCATGCTCAGAACACGCCCGGACATTGCATACATGGTTGGTGCACTTAGCCGTTTCAGCACAAAGCCCAAATTCATCCACTGGGAAGCAGCAAAATGCGCATTCCAGTACATACAAACCACTAAGGACATGGAACTCCAATTCGACGGATCCGAACTTTCTACAGACATGGACTTCCATGGGTACTCCGACACTGGTTGGTCCCAGGAACTAGATAACTCCCGCTCCACCTCCGGTTTCATATTCATTAGTAATTGCGGAGCCATCTCCTGGTCCAGCAAATTGCAAAGCATGGTAGCCCTCTCCACCACAGAATCGGAGTACATTGGACTTAGTAATGCCAGACAACACTTGGCCTGGCTACGAACCTTCTTTGACGAAATTGGACACTCACAAAAGGCTCCCACTGAACTGTTCTGTGACAATCAAGCAGCCATCATCTTATGTCACAATCTGCAATTCCGGGCCCGGACTAAACACATTCAATGCAAGTACCACTTCATCTGAGACAACCTAGTAGGAAAAGGAGAAGAAACAGTCCGATACATCCCCACCAGGGACATGGTGGCAGACATACTCACAAAGCCACTTGCAAAGGACCAACATTGGAAATTTGTCCGAGGTATGGGGTTGCGGCTACACTCAAGTGGGAGTGACAAAATATCATTTACTCTGGAAGGAATTCCGGTGGTCCAGTCCTCCGAAGGGACCAGATAGGTTTGCGATCACTTGGAGTTAGGACTTGGAACTCCAGAGTGGCACCTACTCTTATGGTACGGAGTTGCCATGAGGCAAATGGCTCCTGCAACCATTACTGTACTTTTCCCTTCTTCCTTCCTCCCTGACACTTATTGAGGTACGAGTGTGCCTTAAACAAATAGTATATATATATAGTCCCTTTCTTCTCCACACACCTCAGTTGTTCTCACCCTTAGGCAACAGCTGAGGTGAGTTGCTTACTCTACATTAACTACTCTGAGACTAATGTAAGATATCATAGTTCTGGTACTTACAGGTAATTACTAGTTGTTCTTACCCTTAGGCAACAGCTAAGTTCTGGTACTTACAGGACCAGACTTACTCCGCTGAACTCCAGACCTTCAGACCTCCAGATTTTAACAAACCTCATATCCTGCATGGCAAGCAGCACATGTTGACAAGAATGGAAACTGGATGAGCAGGGAGGAGAAGAAAAAAAGAAGGTGTAAGGTTGAGCCAACTGAGGGGTCTTTGCCTCCTCAGAAAAAGAAAAACAATGTTGGTGAGTTGTGATATATTCATACACTGACTGTAGCTAATGACATTTTTTAATCTGCCAACATGAATGAATTCGTCGCATCAACACAAGTATCTGCCACCATGGGTCCACCTCCGACCTCTGATTCTGGCCCTTTGCAAACAGCCAATCCCACCAACGACAGCAACAGAGCGACACGAGCACTCACTCACTCAGCTGAATCAACTTCCTCCTCTGATCCAGTTCCTTTGCAAGGCACTCATGGTACCAATGAACCCACCGCATCAGTGCAAGTACCCTCCAACACAGCTGGACTACCCTTGTCTGACTCCAGGTTTTTGCAATCACCTAATCCCATGAATGACATGAACAGATCGACCTGACCACTTTCCAAATCAAGAGAACAGTTACCAAAAAAAAACTTGCAAGCCTTTTAATCCTTTGTGAGTGTTACCCACCCTTGTTTACGCTGCTAACCCAATCTTAGAAATTCACTTGCTAATGTTGCTGCTGAACTCAATATCCCCCTTGGACCTATCATTAGATCTGAGCTGTGCATCCCGCTGACCAACATGACCACTTTGAAGAATAGAGCTCCCTCCAATCCTGACCAGATGAAGACAGTGAATGGTGCTGAGAGCACATCATCAAAGAAGGTTGTGAAAATGCACCTGGTGTTGAACTTGTTATGTTCAATATGGTACACTCTTCATACTTAGCTTAACCTATCTTTTATCTTATCTTTTATCTTTGAAACGGACTCTTACAGTAGTATTTCTTTTCGGTCGTTCTAGCCCTTTTCACATGACTGTTGTTCATCACAGGCTAGACCCATGATGTCATCATGACGTCATGGACTCCAGACCACTATGACATCATAGCTCTAGACTATGACCTCATACCCTTAGCCCTATCAGTCATGCTGACTGATACATGACATCATTATGATGTCATACCCTTGACCCTATCAGTCATTGGGTATAGGGCAGGTCTCATTATATTGAGACTCCTATTTAACTCTATATATGATAGGTATATAGTCTGGAAGCTCTCTCCCATTATAATTAACAACTCTTCTACCTCTGTTTCCATCTGCTCTACAGCAGATACTTAAGAGCTCCTTCACAGGCAAAGCTCTCTGTTTTCCCTTCAGCAACTCTTGTCAGAAGACCATTGTCCACCTGTATCAGTGAGTTCTCCACTGATTCCCTTCTTGTTGCCTCTGCGTTCCATTGGACTGTGGTTCCGCCTGTACCACTTCCAATACCTGGGGCCTGCACAGAACAGAAGGTGAGTGCAAGTATATATTTTATGGTCTGTACTGATAATGCTACTACAGGAACTTATGTGCACATTGATGGCTTAAAGCTTTCAAAGATAAAAGCAATGGAACAACACCCAAATTCAAGGAGTATTATGATGGCTTGAGCAAGGAACAGAGAGAGGTAGTTCTGATGAATATATTTGACCAATAACTAATACATATGTGCAGTTGTATGAGAAAGAAGCAAAGGACTTAGTAAGTAATAGTCATGCTTTGCCACTGCTCTAATACAGATTTAATCAGGTGAACAAGAAGGCCTGGAACAAGGACGCTTTCGACAGCATCATGTACTAGGATCCCCAGAATGATTCTCATCAAGTCATTGACCTTGTCACCACTGTCTTTCCGATTGTCTTTGCTTCATCAAGTTGCTTTGTTAACCCTCTGCAATTGCTTTATAATGGTAGTACCTAATTCTGTCTACCCAGTTGATACTCGCTCTAGCTATCATATGTAGCCATATGTGGTCAGAAGTAGTGAAACGAATAGAATGACTGGGTATGCTCAGATAGGACGAAATATCGGGTCTCACATGTCATCATATCGGATAAGGAGCCCATGTAGTCACATTTTCCGATACACACAGCCACCCTGGCCTGACAATCTCACCATGTACACGGTCACCCTGTGGCAGGCCCAGCAATATACTGTAGGAACATTGCATATAAGTGGATGGGCCTACCTGTCAGTGAGAGATATGAATGGAATTCAATAGGGTTGGTCCACAAAAAAAGTGTCTATACATGAGAGGGCCTGCTGAAGGATAGGAAAACAACACAGGCAGGTTTGCAGAAATGTATAGACTAAGCATCCTATGGATGAGTGGGCCCACAACAGCATGGGACAGAAAGCCTACATTGGATGGGTGGGCCTGCGGAGGTGTATGGATCAGGTGTGGAATTGACAGGTGGGCCCACAAGGACAGGGTGGAGAAAGCCTGCATTGCATGGGTGGGCCTGCACATGTATCATGCAGGCAGGCAATATCACACTTATGGGCCCAGAAGAACAAATATGGTGAGTGTGCTACATATGAGCAGACCCCTGGCATGAAATCTGCCATCAGTACTATAGACGAGTGGGCCCACGCATACGTTGGGCATGTAGGTCACATCACAGGGGCAGGCCCACAAAAGCATCATGGATGTAAGGTACATCACACGGCTAAGCCTGCAAGAACAAATGGGGTACATGTACCACATACGAGCAGGCCCGTGAAATGCAATGAGCCATGAGATGGGTGGGCCTGCACATGCATAAGAGATGTAGGCTACATCACATGTGAGGGTCCACAAAAGCATTATGGAGGTGGGGTACATCATGCGGATGGGCCTGCAAGAACGGATTTGGTGAGTATATTGCAGACAAGCAGACCTGGAAGTACATAGGGGATGTGGCTGCATCGCATAAGGAGGCTGCAGAATACATATGGCGGGTCCCCAAAGGCATTGCAGATATGAGCTACATTCTATGTGTGGGCACACATAGAGTGATGGAGGTGGTAGAATATATCCAAAGCAGCCTGCACACGATATATGGGGGATGCAGGCTGCATCACATGCGCGGGCCCAAATTGACAGATGGAGGTGGTGGAATATGTAAACAGGGGCATGTGCAGATCGTCTGCGGGGGCCCAATGTACTTCCCTCACCACCCACAACTTTCAGCTGCTCACTCTGATCTCTCGAAGACGCAACCCACTCCCATGATCTTGTTACTCCCATCGTATTCAGAACTACAGCATTTCAATATTGCAGTGATCAAAGGTTTAGTCCACAAGGTTCTTCATTGCAGGTCGCAGAACATATACAGGTGGGTCCACACAGGATATGCAGGTGAGACAGATTACATTGCACCCATGGGCCCACTTAGACAGATGGAAGTTGTGGATTATATACAGCTGGAGCCACGTAAGTGATACATGCTATATAACATACATGGCCAGACATGGACAAATGGAAGCTGTGGAATATATGCAGGCAGATCCACACAGTCATCATGAATGCATACTAAATCACATGTGTGGACCCACAAGGACGGATGCAGTGAGTTTGCTATATACAAGCAGGCCTGTTGGGGCATTACAGGCAGGAGCATACTATAATGCAGTGGACAGGCACATGAATAGCAAGCATGGGCTACACCATGCGAGCAGGGCCACTGAGCATGCAGGAATGTGCTTATTATCTAACCAGTTACATACTTCCAGCAGAGACGACCCACCACCTTGTGGCTCCACTTCCATCTGCATAAAACTATGTGATATCTATGCATTCCAGCAATGCAATGTGCCATGCTCCATTTTCTTCTGAATCTGCACTGATGAGCCCACGACTCCCTGATGTATTTATGGGACAACTGCACTACATAATCCTTGTTACAAGTGTCCTAGGGGAGGATATTTTTCTTTCTCCTATGAGTTCTCCAGACCTCTCCGTATCTGCTCCAGTACCAGATTCCCTTTGGGAGGACATCCTTTCCGACCTAGACATACCTTCAGAGATATGGACGAGTTCTTCAACACCGCGCTCTTTGAGGGCTAAGCTCCTCTCGGACCACTTTCTATTCCTACTGTGGACCTTTTACTCCTAAGTCATATTCTCTCATATATGACTCGTGTTCCCACTATCATGACTCATTGGCCTCAGTTCATTTCCTCTGATCAGATTAGTCGAGCTGTGCCCACAGTATCGCATTTCATATTACTTCAAAATGCGTCTTTCTTCTTTTGGTATGCAATGCGTCTTCCCTTTTATATCTTATGCGATGTGTCTCACATCTTTCCTTATTTATCATACACGACGCAACGCGTCTTCCCATTCATCTTTTATATCACATGCGACGCGTCGCATCATTACCCTTTATACTTTAGAGCGGAGATTCTATCATTAACTGGCCCTAAAGGGATTTAGTATAAATAGCTAGAATCACCGCCCATGTAACTTTAACTTTGATCTACACAATCTCACGTAGAATTTGAAGTCTTCGTTGTCAGCGCCTGTGTCAGCATCGAGAAACCAGTGTTTCATCAACTGTCAATCTTGATCTCAAACTTCTGTCAATCAGAGTTCGATCAAGGCACTGTGAACCTTCTATAGGGAGGTGTCACCACTTTCGTCCCTGATCAGAGGATCAGTACCGGCTAGCAATTGTCCACGCTAGTCGAGACCAGCTGCCTATTGCCCAGAGGCCGTGCCCAGATACAGGCCTTGTCCATGACCTGTCCATAGCCAACTACTCCTTGTATGCCTGGAGGAAGCCCACTCTTTGTCTTGCGAACAGCATACCAGCTGAGGTCGCCACAACCGTTGCACACTGCTCGCCGATCAGGTGATCCACTTGCAGACCACGAAGGTCACCCATGTCTTCAGAGGAAGACTTGTCCCATAGCGAAGATCTCAGTCTTCTGCATACGCGTTATTTGTTACCAGTTGTAATAGGAGGGGCACGCGGAGCAGTTGATGGGGGCAATATACTATCATCACCCGTCACACCTTGAGATGGGACTTTTGGAGAGGATGCCCTGCAACTGGTGAATGGCAGAGAGGGAGATCTGCTTTGGGGGGTGGAGAGTGGAATATTGGCATCGTGGGAGGGTCCAGGATTGCATGAAGGAGTGGGGGCCAATGGTTGTGACCCCTGTGTTGCTATGTTCTCACATTTTCGCCGGCTTTTCTTGCAGGCTCGACAAGCACAGCTGCTCTTCACACGATAGCAGGAGATGTTCTGCTTCATGCACTGGTGGCAGGGGATATCATATGCCCAGTCAACGTCTGGCTCCTCAGACGGGAGCTTCGTGTCCACTGGAGGTGGACGACTCGCTCTCATTGCACAAAGAGCTACACTGGGCCTGGATGCAGCCTCGGTACGTTTTAGCTGTTGACTCCGCTCGTGTTCCTCTTCGATGTGCTGGGCATGTTCCCACTCAGCATCTGTCTGCCTCCACGTCGAAAATGCCTTTGCACTCCATTCTTGTTCAATCTCCTCCACCTTTATGATAATGTCGGAATCTGTCTCTGCACTTTCCTCTGTTATCCTATTCCTGCACACTGATTGGGACGACTCACCCTGTACTTCCTCCGCAGACCCCTCCACACCAATGCATGCCCACCATGGATGGTCCCACAGAACTGTAGGATCCTGCAAACAGATCTGGTGCCAATCTGGCCACTCCCTGTTCACATTGATTCAAAACTGCTCCACTGCAATAAGCAGAGGCGGAATGCATGTAGCATGGTTGATGATGTGGTGTACATGTTCCTAGATATATATGACAATCACAGCATATTGAAATTGATTGTTCCACATATCATTTCCTGTGTAATCCTCTGCACCGCGATATCCCACCTATCTGTACTCATAGCGACATCGGCGCGCAGGATGGCTTTGATAACATTCCAAGAGAGTATGAGGGTGGCATTGGCAGTGTTGGCATTCATAAGTGCAAATTGAGTGTAGGTGTAGGAGATGTGGAAGTGGAAGGCAGTGATGGATATTTAACTAGGTAGTGATCCATGGATTAAGCAAACACAAGATTTTCCCACAGTCACAGGATTGTTACAACCGGTAACAAATAACGCGTATGCAGAAGACTGAGATCTTCGCTATGGGACAAGTCTTCCTCTGAAGACATGGGTGACCTTCGTGGTCTGCAAGTGGATCACCTGATCGGCGAGCAGTGTGCAACGGTTGTGGTGACCTCAGCTGGTATGCTGTTCGCAAGACAAAGAGTGGGCTCCCTCCAGGCATACAAGGAGTAGTTGGCTATGGACAGGTCATGGACAAGGCCTGTATCTGGGCGTGGCCTCTGGGCAATAGGCAGCTGGTCTCGACTAGCGTGGACAATTGCTAGCCGGTACTGATCCTCTGATCA
>QFEF01000944.1:0-14393 GCA_003316035.1 Neoboletus subvelutipes
GAACCAGAGGGGATGAAGTGAGATCCACATCAGATGATCCTGTGGATGGTATGGTTGTCTTTGGCTTGCTGGAGATACTGGGATTCAGTCTCCTGTTGGAGATAGGAGAAGAGGTGAGTGTGGGTGATGGAGTTGACACTGACATGGCAAGGGGGGCAAGAGGGTGGTCTTTTATAGAAGAATTTGTGTCATTTGACATTGGCGGAGTGGGTGAGGAAAAGGTCTTTTGACTCATTGATGGATTCATCAAGGGATAAGGTCTTGGTAGAGCAGTTGATTGAGTGGTTGGCTTTCTGTAGCCAGGGGAGTCTGAGGATAACATTCTGTTTTCCACAGGAGATGACATGGAAGGTCACCTTTTGGGCAATCCCTTTGATGTTGACAAAGAGTTTGCAGGTAAAATGGATGTCTCTGTTTTTATTCTGGGAGTGATCCGCATTTCTAACATGGATGGGGTTTTCGAGTTTGGTCAGGGGGAGTTTATGCTTCTTTACAAAGTCCCAGTCGATGCAGGAGATATCTGCACCACTGTTGATGAGGGCATGGGTGTCAATGGCTTTCATGGAGTGTAAGGGAATGATGAGTTGAACAAGGATTTGCATAGATTTTGTTCTCGACTCTATCATTATAGTGTTACATGAGAGGGCAGGAGAGACTTGCGTCAAATGAGTTCTCCTTTCTAAAAATCCAATGCAGAGAAAGAAATTCTCCTAACATTTTCTTTGTCATCATCATCATCATCATCATCATCATCATTGATCTCTTCTAGCTTCAGGAGATCTTCTTCGGCTTCCTTCCTCTTTTCTTCCTTAGCGATACATCAGACCTTCTTTTCAGTGGGTTTAGAGAAGAAGGTGGGACAGGCAGTGCTGAGGTGTCTGGTGAGTCTGCATCTAAAGCAGAGTCCTTTTTCAATGCAGCATTTTCATTTGTTGGGGGTAAGTTTAGATACTTTGATTATGTCAATGTCCATAGCATTGGGGTCACAAGGTTTGATGGGGGCAAAGAAGGAGTGGTAGGTTTGTTTGGTGGGTTTGGTGTTCCTCTTGGCAATCTCTTTGGCACATTCCCACTGGGTCTGGAAATGAACTGCTTTAATGTACCAATCCTTGACTTTGGTTGGGATAGTGTCCATGGTCATGATATGTTTCATAAGAGGTTGGGAAATGCTAGCAGAGAAGTAGCCAATGAGGATGTTTTGGTCAGTGATCTTGGCCTTGGTGATGTGATTTCGAAATTCAAAGATGTAGAGGTGAGGGAGGGAAAGAGGGACTTGTTTGACTCTTTGGAGAGTTGGTGGGTAGAAAGCCAGGTGATAGAGTCGGAGGTTTTGTCCTTCTGTTGAAAAGACTCTTTGAACTTCATGATAATATCAGTGAAGGTTCCTAGAGAAGCAACTGTTCCAGAGAAGGTGCCTTGTTGAAAGGTAGAGGCCCAGACAACAGCTGGCCCCTTGGTCATGTACAAGAGGGCAAAGGCAACTTTCTTTGCCTCAGAGTTGTAAACCTCTTCATTGATGAGGAGGTACATGTGGATGGCATCAAGCCATCAGGTGGCTTTCGTGAGAGAGCCATCAAAGGATTCTGGGGCTCTGATACAGAGTTCGACAGGTTTGTGAGATGTAGACATTGAGGGAAAGGTGGAGGTGAAAGGTACGAAGGGTAGGGGTGTGGGTGGTCGAGAAGGAGAGAGAAGAGGGAAGACTGGTTGAAAGGAGGTGGGGGTCAGTGAAGGTGGTGTTGGATTGCAAGGGAGGTCAAGCCCAGAAGAGAGCTGGTGGGTGAGTTTGAGGGTTTGATCTTGTTCTTCTAGGGAGGGTATTCCAAGATCATCATTGTCGTCAGAGGGTTCCTCTTCTCTTTCCAAGTGAGAGGGTTCAGAGGGGGTCTTGTTGTGGGAGTGCCACAAATGAGGGTTCAAGATGGGTCAGTGGGAAATGGTAAAGGCTTACGATAGTAGTAGCCTTAGACGAGAGAGCTTGACCTTTTGTTATGCTTGGCCTGGGTAAGGACGAGTGCAGCCTTGGTCAATTGAAGGTTCAAGGGTTCTTCCTGCAAGGCTAGTTGAATGCTAGCATTGTTGAGGTGGGCACGACTTGAATGGTTGTGGGTCAAGGATTCAAAGGTTCAAGGACAAGTGCCCACTCAAAAGTAGAGCAAAGACTTAGAGAATGTTCAACGTTAGAAGCAATGAAAGGTATATGATTCAAGGGAGTTCCAGAGAAAACCCAAGGAGGTCAAGCTAAGGTACATCACTGGGTATCTACAGTTTATATAGGCAAGCCAAGTAAGTGGTTGGTAATCAAGGAAGTTAATAGAACATCATAGAAAGGATGAGTCAGTTGAATAACATCATCAAGGAAGGTTCTATCAGAACAAGGTGGAGATGAAATGGTAAGTACTGAGCAGGGCTTGAACAGCAAGGTATGAGGTCCAATGAGTGAAAGGTGAACATAAATGATGGAGAACAAAGAGGATAAATGAAGAAAGAAAAGATAAATCATAACAGAGAGAGGAATTACATGTCCCTTTTTGAGAATGAAATCTGGTTTAAGATCTATTGCATGATCCCAGGGTTTTTCATTCAGGAATTCTTTCTGACTCTTTCTCAGAAAATACATCAAGGAAGTCATGGTACACTTCTGGAACTTTTTCTTTTACTCCCTCTTCTATGGTCCTAATAAATAATGGTGAGTTATGTGCTTCCATGGGGACGTCTCCCATTATTTTACAATGTTGAGTACAATGAGGAAAAGAAATAGTTTTTTTCTATCCAATCAACATTGGGATTGTGGTGATAGAGCCAATCATATCCAATGATTAATGAATGGGTGCCTATTTCAGAGACATAGGCATCTATGACTTTGAAGTGTCCTTGAATACAAATAAGAAGTGTACAAGCTTGAGTTATTTCCCCAATGGATCCATTAGATCCATCAGCATTTTTTACAGGAATGGATTTTTCAAGATTAAAAATGAGAATACCATATTGTTGTATATATTGTCAGTCAATGAAAGTGTGGGAGGCTCCAGAATCCAATAAGGACTTAAATGATTGGTATTGCCAACTTTCAGATTGTTTCCAGAACACCTTTGTCTCAAGTGAGAATTCTCCACCAAATGACAGTGAGGATGTTCTATAAGCCATAGTTGAATTGTTGAGGGATTTATAAATAGACATTTTCTTATTTTTGAAACAAGAAAATCAAGTACACTATTTTTAAATTCTGGTGCCATGCTTGACTGAGTTGCCCTTTCAGAATTTGAATCAAATATATTAAAGAAAATGGAATCAAGATCTGATATAGGAAAATCTTTTTCTGTACATACACCATCCTCAAGCATTTGTTCTTGTCTGTCAAGTCCAGTGCTATGTAATTTTCAGATAATAAAAAGGAAGAAGAAATATGTAAGTTCATAGAAACTCCCAATTCTATGAACTCTGTCCTTTTAAAGCCTTGACTGCTCATTGGTGAGCTTCAACTTCAAATTTATCTCTATAGTAAGCCTCAGCTTCTGCTGAGACATAATTTATTGTTGCCAGAACCATGGGAGTGGCTGGTGTTATGACTGGTGTAACAAATAACATGTATGTGGAAGACTGAAGTCTTCGCTACCATTACCTTATTTCCTAAGCTGGAATAGATTGTGCGACAGTTGTGGTACTCCTAGGCTAATGCCTTAGTACAGGAATAAGCAGGCTCCTCCCAGGCACAAGAGGGAGAGTCAGCTATCAAGAGATCATGGACAAGACCCCTGTCTTTGGTAGCAGATCCTCTGATCTGATCTTAAGTGGAGACCCCTTCCTTAGAAGGTTCTCAGTTCCTTAATCAAACTTCTGATTGACAGAAGATCAAGATTAAGTGTTTCAGCAAAGGCTTCAAATTCTATGTAATATTGCATAGATCAAAGTTAAAGTTACATGAACAGAGATGAGGCTATTTATACTAAACTCCTTTAGGGCCAAGATGAAAAGGTGATTGATATGGACACAAGTCAAATGCAAGAGAATCTGACTTAGGAGTAAATGGTCTGAAGAAGAAACGAAATGAAATGAAGCTGAGGTAAAGGTTCAAAAGGGGTGATCAATCTTGGAACAGTAAAGGATTGAATACCTCATTCCACAGGGATTGAGGGATGTCAAGGTTAGGGAGGACGTCATCCCAGATATCCAAAGTGAGACTGTCAATGATGGTGAGGTTGGGGGATGCTAAGGGAGAGAGAAAAATAGGGGTGTCCATTGTACTTGTAATAGCTGGAGGCTGTGGCAAAGGCCTTCCAGCATAATGTTGCTGTGTCTGCACAGCAGGTGGAGAGGTCATTACATATTGACTGGAGGTTATGTTCCAGATATATTGGGATCAAGCTTGTGGGGGGAAACACTGTTGTCTTTTGTTAGGATTAGTATCACAGTCAGGTCAGATATGGTGTTACGACTGGTGTAACAAATAACACATATGCAGAAGACTGAAGTCTTTGCTATGGGACCAGATCTACCTCTGTAGATGACGGTGACCTTCTTGGTCTGCAAGCAGATCACCTGATCAGCAAGCAGTGTGCAACAGTTGTGGTGACCTCAGTTGGTATACTGGATGCAAGACAATGAGTGGGCTCCCTCCAGGCACACAAGGAGTAGTTGGCTATGGACAGGTCATGGGCAAGGCCTGTATCTGGGTGCAGCCTCTGGGCAATAGGCAGTGACAATGGTGAGTGTTGGGCAATGGCTCATGAGCTGATCCTCTGATCAGGGGCAAAGTGGAGATGCCTTCCTCTGAAGGTTCTCAGTTTCTAGATCGAACTCAGATTGACAGATGTTTGAGATCTAGTTTGAAATGGACGATTGGTGATGCTGGCACAGGTTCTGTCAGTGAAGGCTTTGAATTCTATGTAAGATTGCATAGATCAAAGTTAGAGTTACATGGGTGGTGATTCTAGCTATTTATACTAAGCCCTGTTAGGGCCAGTCAAAGATAGAATCTCCACTCTAAAGTATAAAAGGAAAAGACGCATCACATCGTGTATGATATAAAAGGTTAGGAAAGAAGACACATCGTGTTGTGTGAGATATAAAAGGAAGGAGACACATCACATACTAAAAGAAGAAAGAGATGTGTTGCATTGAATATGAAATAGAATGCTGCAGGTGCAGCTTGGCTAATCTGGAAGAAATGAAAAGAGGAAATAAACTGAGGCTGGAATGAGTTAGGAAGAAATGGACACAAGTCATATATGAGAGAATATGACTTAGGAGATTGAAGGTCCACAGTAAGAGGGAATGAGTCCGAGAGGAGCTATTCTTCGAAGAGAGCTGAATGAAAGAAGTCATCCCACAACTCCTGTGGGATGTCTAGGTCAGGAAGGATGTTGTCCCAAAGTGAATCAGATATAGGAGCAGATACCAATAGGTCTGGTGAGCTCATAGGAGAGAGAAAAATGTCCCCCCCTAGGATACTTGTAACATATGGCCAACTTTCAAACATCTGTAACAGGTCCTTGTTTCTTGGTGCAGAGGCTGAGCCTGCTGCATACCAATTTCCATTGGTGCTCCTCAACCTGGTTGGATTCCAGTCGGGATAAATTGGTATTGGGGTTGCCCATACAGAGGGCATGGGGGTGCAGAATAACATGGGTTCTGTTGGCTGTAAGGCCATGGTGGTGTGGGATGGGGAGTGTAAACAGCATTTTTGGCAGGTCCCCTTTTGACCACCATTTGTTCTAACACTCTTCCTATCTTCATATATCCACTCTTAATTTCAGCTAGAGTGAGAGTATGGAAGGTGCCAGATTTGTTCATCCTGAGTGTGTAGTTGATGCAATAGTCTATTACCTTTTTCAGTAGTTCTTTTGCATGCTCTTCTTTCACCATCACTTCATTTTGCAGGACTTCAAATCACTGCAAGAATTGGTCGATGGAGAAATGCCCCTGTCATAACACCTCATCTGTTGAAAGGGATGAGAAGCAGGGAATGAATGGGAGTGACAGGTGGAGTGGTGGGGTGTGTGTTGGATTTATTCTGTTGACAGGAGATGCAACCTGCAACATATTCACAGACATGTGCAGCAAGGCCTGACCACCAGAACTCAGCAGAAACAAGTTGTCAGATTTTAAGAAAGCTAGGGTGATTAGTGAAGTCATGATCATGACAATGGTAGAGGATGTCCCACCAGAGATTGCCAGTTGTGGGAATATAGACACAGTTGCAGTAGAGGAGGATGCCATTGGAGTATTGCCAATTGGCAAGGTGAGAGCAGTGGGTGGCAGGAATGTCCTCATTAATGGACTGCAGGGACTGAAGGACAAGGGGGTCACCTTTGGATGCATTGAGGATTTTCTGATGAAGAGTGGTGTTGATTGCCTGAACAAAGATGGTGTTATGCTTGACCTGGATAAGGATGAGCACAGCCTTGGTTGATCAAAGGTTCAAGGGTTTTTTCTGCAAAGACTATTCAAATGGTAGCTTCATCTAGGTGGACACAACTTGAATGGTTGTGAATCAAGGGTTCGAAGATTTCAAGGACAAGAGCCCACTTGAAAGTAGGGCTAGGACTTAGAGAGCAATCAATGTGGAAGCAATGAAAGGTATGATATTCCAAGAAGGTTCCAGAGGAAATCCAAGGAGGTCAAGCTGAGGTTACATCATTGGATATCTAGGGTTTATATACATGAGCCAAGTAAATGATTGGTAACTGTAGAAGTTAATAGAATGTGATAGAACTAATGAGTCAGTTGAATGACATCATCAAGGAAGGTGAAACGACCCAACAACAACTACTATAGTCTTGGGGACGCCAAGCTAAGATCTGACTGTAGAATAACAGGAGGGTGAGTGAGGAGTGACAAGATCCAAGACTCAAGGATAAGACTAAGGATTTGAAGTACTAAGACTTCCTGAGTGGATCTCTTGTTGAAGGGGAAAACTCCAAGAGAACTAGACTGGGGTACCAGTGCTAGGACTCGAGGTTTATATAGCAAAACTATGTATGTACATGTTGTGGTCAGATCTACTGATTGTACATACAGATATTAAATACATGAAGGAAACATGTGTCTAACATGCTATAGAGTTGTGTAAAGGCACTGCCTTGGAATGGAAGAGAAGTTAAACATGTGCCAGACATGAGGAATAGAAGCGTAGCTTCTATAATGGAAGGGAAGCACTACATGTGTCAAACATGAGGCACAGAGATTAATAACATGCATCTAGCATGTGTGTGACAAATAAGAATATGTGCACAGCATGAACATTAAAGTTGTGAGGATGTCGTGAGGAGATCTAGAACTAGATCATAGATTTCTGATGTCGTAATAGATGACTAGCATCTGTGAGTCATGTGATCTCTGATCACATGATAGGGAAGTCATGTGACACTAGGTCATGTGATGAGTGGTGCTCATGGCCAAGCCAGCTGAAGGGAACTATCTTCAGTATAGAGATTAGATTCAATCTAATCATATCTGATAAGATAAGATAAGATAACTTGATCGAAGTTATCATGTGCATGGATCAAGCTGTAACACATGGGGGGTATGTAATCTGACTTCATTATTTTGCTTAATTGGATGTGTATGAAAGCTCCTGCTTCATTTCCTTTCATCATTTTTGAGGGATTTAGAAAGAAGCTTGGAATTAGTGCTACTCACTTCATTTGCAAGCTCAAACACTGGTGGTCTAGTTTATCCACCAACCTTCAGAGAGAGAATTGCACTCCATCTAAGATTGAGTGTCCACAGAGATGCTCAGCACTTTTTCCCAATCTCACAAGAGTCAGCAATCCCAGAGTATTCTCCAACCCCAGAAAGAGCACTGTCTTATGATCCCAATGATGGGCCAGGTGAAACAACCTCAAATGGCCTATGACCCTAGGTTGCACAAGAACACTTAGACTGAAGAGAAACAAAGAGGATACTATTGAGTGGATCACTTGAGAGAAGACAATTTCCAAGAGAACTAGACTGGGGATTACTCATCATAGTCTCTGGGTTTATATAGCACTCTACTGTGTACACTTGTGTACCACAGATCTACCGATGTAGAGACAGAGATTAAATACATGAGTTAAACATGCGTCTAGCATGAGGTGCAGTAATTAAAAGAATGAGAACACAGCATGCTGTGGCAGAATGGAAGAGAAGCCTAATATGTGCTTGACATGAGGCATGGAAATGAAAAGAAGAATAGAAGGAATGGATATGACTGTGGGAAGTTATTAGTATATATAAGAATATATTAAAGTACAAAGAGAGTTCTTGACATCAAGTCTAGACTCTATGAGAAGTGAGCATCCTTGAGTGCAAGTGAGCTAGCTGGAAGTGAACTAGCTCCAGACTAGGGATCACATGATCTAGTCACGTGACTTCGAAAAGATAAGATTAGATAAGAAAAAGAAAAGAAAAATAACTAAGTTCCATTCAGTGACCTGTGAAGCACATTCATTCTTGAATATTTATGGCTGAAATGCCACAATCCAGAGATAAATTGGATACAAGGCACTGTCAAGATGACACGTTGTCCTTCACACTGCCTGTTATGACCGGTGTAACAAATAACGCATATGCAGAAGACTAAAGTCTTTGCTACAGGACAATTGTCTACTTCTGTAGACATTGGCGACCTTCTTGATCTGCAAGTGGATCACCTGATCGGCGAGTGGTGTGCAACAAAAGTCCTTCAACGTTTTCATGAACATGAGATGTATCTCAAGCTGGAAAAATGCACCTTCGCCACCCTGTCAGTAGAATACCTCAGAATGATTGTCAGCAAGGACAGTGTCCAGATGGACCCAGTAAAATTGAAGGCAATACAGGAATGGACCCTCCTGGTTAACATAAAAGATGTCCAGTCTTTTCTAGGATTCTGTAACTTCTATCAGAAGTTCATCCCCTCTTTCTCTAATCTAGCTCAACCACTCCTTGACCTGACAAAGAAGAATCAACCCTGGGAGTGGACAGATCAACATCAGATGGGTTTCCAACTCCTACATGACACCTTCACTAAACAACTGGTCCTTGCTTTTCCAGATCCAGATCGACCTTTCACCATTATGACCGATGCCTCACTAACTGCATCCAGCAGTGTCCTAATGCAACCAGACTCAAATGGGGACTTAAAGCTATGCGGCTATCTCTCACAAACCTTCACACCCACAGAGTGGAATTATGATATCTTTGACTGGGAACTCCTCATGATCATCTGAGCACTGGAAGAATGGTGACAATATCTATTAGGATCTGCCTTCCCCATTATGGTTCTTACAGATCATAAGAACCTTACCTATTTTAAACAACCTAGGAAATTATCTCACCGGCAAGCCTGATGGCTTCTCTTCCTTCAAGACTTTGACCTTGTCTACACTGCCCTCTCTGGATCCCGTATGGGTCCTTCCAATGCCTTATCCCGACAAGACATGATAGATACCTCTCAAGACAACACTGACATTCAAATCCTACCCAATGACACTTTCTCACACCAAATCCATACCATTGACATAACTTTGGCAGAAAAGATCTGCACCTCCTTCACCGAGGACCCCCTTGTCTTGGACACCCTGAAGGGCATGGAAAATGATATTCCCCTCTTTGGGTGCTCCTCAGTGGATGACTGGTCTTACCTAGCTGGCTGCCTCTATTACAAGGGCCGCATGTATGTTCCAGGAGATGCCTGCCAGGAATTGGTGCTTGCCACCCACACCTCCCTCAAAGGGGGCCACAGGGGCATGTCTGAACTGTCGCAACTCTCTCTAAAGATTATTGGTGGCGGGACTTTCTACTTTCATCTGCCGTTTCATTGCCAGTTGCGCTGTTTGCCAGGCTAACAAAGTGAACACCCATCCTGTCCTCCCCCCTTCAGTTCCCCTTGCAGTCCAGTCCACTTGCCCCTTTTCCCATTTATTGGTGGATCTTATTACTGACCTTCCCCCCATGTGGGGTTTCGATTCTGTTATGGTCATGGTCAACCATGGCCTTAGTAAGGGGGTAATTCTTACCCCCTGTACAAAAACTGTTGATTCTGCCGGAATTGTCAAACTCTTTTACGAAAATGTTTTCAAAAGATTTGGCTTACACAATCATCTGATCTCCAATCAAGGCCTGCAATTTGCATTGGCCTTTGCTAGGAAACTCGCCAGACTGTTAAAATACAATGTGTCCCTCTCCACTGCCTACCACCCTCAATCCGACAGAGAGACTGAATGATACAATCAGGAATTGGAGACTTATCTCAGAATCTTCTGCGAAGGAAAACCAGAAGAATGGATAGAATACCTCCCTGTCACAGAATTCACTCACAATACGGCCATACACTCCACCACAGGGAAAACCCCATTCTCATTAATCTTAGGATATGAACCAAGATCCTACCCACCCCTAGGAATGATGTTCCTATCGATGCTGGAAAAATGGCTCTCCCACCTTGAGGATGGACACAAAGAAGCTGAAGCAGCACACACCTTAGCCCAGCTATGAAAGAAAGAAAGGGTCCATTCCAAATTTAAACCATGGAAGGTCAGAGCCAAGGTTTGGCTAGACACCAAAAACCTCAAACTTAAAACCCCTTCATGAAAACTCTCCTCTAAATGGATCAGCCCCTTTAAAATATCCGAAGTTGTCTTTCCGGTGGCATTCTGGATAATCCTACTGAAACAATGGAAAATCCACAATGTATTCCATGCTTCTCTCCTCATATCCTATAAGGAAACTCCTGAACATGGTCCAAATTTCAATAAACCACCACTGGAGTTAATAGATGGGAAAGAGGAATATGAAATGGAACGAATAATTAATTATTGCGGAACCAATAACTGGAGACAATATCTTGTACACTGGAAAGGATATTCGAATGCTGAAGACACTTTGGAACCTGAAAGAAATTTTGGGAATGCTCTGGAACTCTTGAAAGAGTATAAAGAGCAGAAATCCCTCTGAAATCTCTTCTCTCCAATCTCCCATGTCCTACAACTTCGCCAATGGTACTGCCCCCCTTTGTACTTGTCTCAACCACCTCCCTACTATTGCTCATCATGCCCTCTATGTCACTGCTCTCCAAAACCAAGCAGCTACTGACATCTTCAAAAGAACCTCCCTCTTCTCTGAAAACACCTCACTCATTCTCCTTGTTAGACTCTACCAAGTCTACTCTACCCTTCAGTCCCTTTTCACCAGGGCCACCTGGTGCATGGCAGGTCCCCATGTCTTTACCAACTTCCCTTGATACACTGCCCAGAATGACATTGCTGTCAACACCTTCCAACAAACCCTCATGGAAGCATGGAACCTCACCCTGGACCTCCTCAAAGAGGAGGGCTTTGATAGCATCCTCACCTCCCTCCCTTCCCCAATCCTCGCAGATGCCCTCTATTCCATTCTCCTTCTCCTGTCCGCTGATGAACAAGAGGAGTACTTCTCTCCCAACCTCCATCCTGCAGACTTCTCTAGGAGCAATGGATGCCTTGGATGGCAAGCTATTCTCCCCACACAAGGATCAGTCAAGGAGTACGAGTCCGATGGATCTGACTCTGACTCCCCTGATGAACAAGATGGGGATACCATCATGGCAACCACCCCAACCACCCCCATATCTCCAGAACCCTCCCCCTGTCTCCCCACTCTCCACAGACAATGGAACTTCCTTTTCTCCACTGGGATGCCCCACATCTCCCAACTTAATCTATCTGCCACCTTGGGAGGTTTCCCAAGACACCTCCTACCCAGAATACCTGAGGGCTCTCCAACCATGCCTGCTCTCAACCCCATTACCCCAGATCATTCCCCTTCCCCCATGGGTGGTGGTCCCCATCCCATATTGGCCCTTGCTGATACCATATTCCATCAATACCCTTCTCACATCCAATTCAGGGGAATCACTTGCTTCCAATGTCACAAACCAGGACATATCTGCCCAAACTGTCCCATTACATCTGCCCCTTCTGTCAAGCAACAGCCCCCAGACATTCTCAATACTGGTGTCCCTCCACCCAATGTGGAAAGTGTAATGCTCTCGGACATAGAGCATGGAACTGCACTGAAGATGACATTGATCCCTCCACCTGGGACATCACCAACCACAATGTCAATGAGGGGGATAGAGATAATTGAGCTGGTGACTCAATGCTACAATGGGGGTAATGTTATGAGTATTATGGACACCCCACTTTTTCTCTCTCCTTTAACCTCTCCCGACCTCTCCATCCCAACCTTCCTCCCTAACAACCTCTGAGATGATATTCTCCCCAACTTAGATATTCCCCAGGCCTTATGGGATGAAGTCTTTCACTCCTCACTCTTCCAAGATTAGTCCGCAGTCTCATATCTCCTTTGGGTCATTCTCTTTTCTCATTGGACCTTTTCCCTCCAAAGTCAGATTCTCTCGTATCTGACTCATATCCCACTATTCATCCCGTATGCTTTCATCTCGACATTTCTTGACTGCACTGCAGTTCTCCTATTTTATATTACTTACACAATGCAATGTGTCCTTCTATATTTCCTTTTCCAGCATTTGACATGATGTGTCTTCTTTCCTCTTTCATACAAAACGCATCGCATCTTTCAAACTTCCTTTTCTCGTATGTGACACAACATGTTCCCTTTATTCTTTTATACTTTAGAGCAGCAATTCTATTCTTAACCTGCCCTAAAGGGGTGTAGTATAAATAGTCCAGATCACCACTCATGTAACTTAACTTTTGATCTATGCAATCTTACATAGCATTCAAAGCTCACTGCCTGAAATCTTAACTTCAATCTTTTGTCAATCAGAAGCTTGGTTAAGTAACTGAGAACCTTCAATGAAGGTATTTCCATTTGTCCATGGATCAGAGGATCCCCTGTCCAGGCTATCATCCCATGCCTGAGGATATTACTTTGACCATGAGTGATCCATAGCTGACTATCCCTTACTGTGCTAGGGAGGAGCCCGCTTTTGCCTGTCCTATTGCTTTGTCAAGGAGGACCACAACCATTGCACACCAACTCAGCAATTGTAACCATAGCAGTGACTTCAGTCTTTTGTGTACACGTTATTTGTTACACCAGTCGTAACACATGGTAGTCCTAGGATGATGTCATCCTTTTTGCAATTGAGGATGAGCAGCTCATGTTGCTCTCATACTCCTTGGAGATCAATGACCACAGTGGTCTTCTCCTTGATGGTCTCAGACCGATTTGGGATTCCATTCATGTTCCAGGCTTTGATTGGCACATTTAAAGCCTCAGTTGGTAACTTCATCTGAGCTATGGCATCTTTAGCTATAAAGTATTCAGTGGCTCCACTGTTAATGAGAGCATTTACTCCAACAATTTGCCTGTTTTGTTTCCAGATAGAAATGGGAAGGTGAATAGAATTTGTTCTAGTTCCAGAAATAAATACAAGGGCAACAGTTATGGAAGGCAATGACATTGGGGCATTCCTTCCTTCTAAAAAGACATTTCAAATACCTCCTCTTGCTTCTTTGCAGAAACAGCTTTAGTATCCTTCCTTTGGATAGAATCTCTATTCTTATTGCAGTTTGGGTTGTACAGGAACTTCAGGGTGTAAAGTACTTGATCTCTGCCTTGATTCCCTTCAATGCTGCAAAGGAATGTATCCAGAGGATCTTTGGTGGGAGTTGGGGAAGAGAGAGTGGAGGGGGTACTGGTTGGGACAGCCCTGGTGTAGTGACTGGTATTGTTTGGCTGAACCTTCTTGCTAGCAGGAGTGTAACCATAGTGGTTCTGAGTTGTGCAACCAGTTTGCTTGCAAATGAAATATCTCTTCTCTTGAATACATTTGGCTCGCTCAGTAGGTGAGATCATAAGACAATCAACATCCATAGTGTTGAAATTGTTACAACCGGTGTAACAAATAACGTGTACGCGGAAGACTGAAGTCAACGGCGCTATGGACAGGTCTTCCTCTGAAGACGACGGTGACCTTCTTGGTCTGCAAGCGGATCACCTGATCAGCGAGCGGTGTGCAACGGTTGTGGCGACCTCAGCAGGTATGCTGTTCACAAGGCAATGAGCAGGCTCCCTCCAGGCACACAAGGAGTAGTCGGCTATGGACAGGTCGTGGGCAAGGCACCTGTATCTGGGCGTGGCCTCTGGGCAATAGGCGGCTGGGCATGGCTAGTGTTGGGCAATGACTAGTGGACTGATCCTCTGATCAGGGACGAAAGTGGTCACACCTCCCTATAGAAGGTTGACAGTTACTTAACCGAGCTTCTGATTGACAGAAGATCGAGGTCAAGATTTAGATGTTATGAAACACTGGTTTCGCGATGCTGGCACAGGCGCTGACAGCGAAGACTTCAAAATCCACATAAGATTGCATAGATCAAAGTTAGAGTTACATGGGCGGTGATTCTAGCTATTTATACTAAGCCCCTTTAGGGCTGGTTTCAGATAGAATCTCTGCTCTA
>QFEF01000945.1:0-15498 GCA_003316035.1 Neoboletus subvelutipes
AATCCTTTAGCTTTCTTCGAGTCTTGGAACTTGTCACTCCTCGCTCACCTCCTGTTATTCTACAGTCAAATCTTAGCTCGGCATCCCCAAGACTTTAGTAGTTGTTGTTGGGTCGTTTCAGGGACGCATCAGTCATGATGGTGAAAGGGCGATCGGGGTCAGGGAAAGCTAGTACAGATTGTTGGGTGAAGGCATCTCAGAGGAGTTGGAACCCGGTTTGATGTTTATCTGTCCATTTCCAGGATTGGTTCTTCTTAGTGAGGTCTAATAGTGGTCTGGCAAGTTCAGAGAACGAGGGGATGAACTTGTGGTAGAAGTTGTAAAATCCAAGGAAGGAGCGGACATCTTTCACGTTCATGGGAGGGGTCCATTCCTTGATAGCCTTCAGCTTGACTGGGTCCATCTGGATGTTACGACCGGTGTAACAAATAATGCGTACACAGAAGACTGAGGTCTTCGCTATGGGACAAGTCTACCTCTGTAGACACGGGCAACCTTCTTGGTCTGCAAGCGGATCACCTGATCGGCGAGCAGTGTGCAACGGTTGTGGCAACCTCAGCGGGTATGCTGTTCGCAAGGCAATGAGCGGGCTCCCTCCAGGCACACAAGGAGTAGTTGGCTATGGACAGGTTGTGGGCAAGGCCTGTATCTGGGCATGGCCTCTGGGCAATAGGCGGCTGGGCATGGCTAGCATTGGGCAATGGCTAGCGGACTGATCCTCTGATCAGGGACGAAAGTGGTGACACCTCCCTATAGAAGGTTCACAGTTGCTAGATCGATCCACTGATTGACAGTGATTGAGATCTAGACTGACGGCACGATGAGACACCTGTCTCGGAAGATTGACGACGCTGACACGGGCGCTGACAGCAAAGGCTTCGAATTCTACATAAGATTGCATAGATCAAAGTTAGAGTTACATGGGTGGCAATTCTAGCTATTTATACTAAGCCCCTTTAGGGCCAGTTAGAGATAGAATCTCCGCTCTAAAGTATAAAAGGAAATGACGCGTCACGTCGCGTATGAAACTAAAGGATAAATGAAGACATGTCGCGTTGCGTAAGATATAAAAGGGAAGATGCGAGTTGCATTGCGTGAGATATAAAAGGAAAGATGTGTCGCATACCAAAAGAAGAAAGACGCATCTTGGTTAAATATGAAATGTGATACTGTGGGCGCAGCTCGACTAATCTGGACCAAAATGAAATAAGCGAAATGAAAAGAACTGAGGCCGGGGTGAGTCATGATGGAAGGATCACGAGTCATATACGAGAGAATATGACTTAGGAGATTTAATAGGTCCGCAGTTAGAAGTGAGATGGGTCCAAATGAAGGCTAGTCCTCGAAGAGCACAGAGTGAAAGTATTCCTCCCATATGTCTGATGGGATGTCCAGGTCAGATAGGATGTCGTCCCAGAGGGACTCGGGTATCAGAGCAGATACCGACAAGTCTGGTGAGCTCATGGGCGAGAGAAAAATGGTACCCCCTAGGACACTTGTAACATTACCCTCCTCGTTCTCACAAGGTTGAGCCACCGGCTCAATTACCCCTATCTCCCTCATTGATGTCATGGTCGGTGAGATCCCAGGTAGCAGGATTGATGTCATCCTTGGTGCAATTCCATGCACGGTGTCCGAGGGTGTTGCATTTACCACAATGGGCAGAGGGGCATCGGTATTGGGAATGACCAGGGGTGGCGACATTACAGAAGGGGCAGATGTAGTGGGGACAGTTGGGGTGGATGTGCCCAGGTTCGCGGCATTGGAAACAAGTGGGTCCTCCGAATTGTACATGTGCAGGAAACACTCTCTGCAGGGTGTTACTGGGGTGAAATATGGGATGGGGAGGACCATCCATGGCAGTAGGGGAACTATCTGGGGTAATGGGCTCTGGAGGAGGTATTGCTGAGTCGTTCTCGGGTATCCCGGGAAGGAGGTGGCCGGGGGTATTCCCCATGGTGGTGGGTATATTAAGGTGGGGGAGATGGGATGGATCAGCGGAGAAAAGGAAATTCCGCTGTCGGTGGAGTCTGGGGAAGAGGGGAGAGGGTTCTGGAGATACGGGGAGGCGATGACAGTGTCTCCATCAGCTCGTTCTCCAGAGGAGTCAGAGCTGGATTCGTTGGACTTGTAGTCATCAGCTGGGGCGATGGTGGCCCATCCAAGACGACCACTGTTTCTCGAGAAGTCTGTGGGGTGAAGGTTGTGGGAGAAATACTCTGCCCGTTCATCAGCAGATAGGAGAAGGAGAACGGGGTAGAGGGCATTGGCGAGGATGGAAGTGGGGAGGAGAGAGAGGATGCTGTCAAAGCCCTCCTCTTCGAGGAGGTCCAACATGAGGTTTCTGGTCTCAGTGAGGGTCTGTTGGAAGGCGTTGACAGCAACGTCATTCTGGGCAGAGAGGCGGGGGTTGTTAATGAAGACATGGGGACCTGTCACACACCAGGTGTGTTACGACTGGTGTAACAAATAACGCGTACGCGGATGACTGAAGTCAAGAGCGCTACGGACAGGTCTTCCTCTGAAGACAGGTGGACCCTCTGGTCTGCTAGCGGATCACCGGATCGGCTCAGCTGTGTACTATGGTTGTGGTGACTTAACGCAGTGGCGGCTACCTCAGGTGGCATTCCTGTTAGCGGCAAAGAGCGGGCTCCCTCCAGGTACACAAGGAGGAGTCGGCTATGGATAGGTCATGGACAAGGCCTATATCTGGGCGCGGCCTCTGGGCAATAGGCGGCTGGGAACTCGGCTAGCGTTGGGCGATGGCTAGCGGGAAGGACAAAGGGGTGACCTCAGCTAGACAGCTGTTCGCAGTTACCTGATCGAGCTCTGATTGACAGAAGATCGAGATCAGGGTTTAGACGTTGATGAAACACCAGTTTCACAACGCTGGCACAGGCACTGACAGCGAAGACTTTGAAATCCACGTAAGATTGCGTAGATCAAAGTTAGAGTTACATGGGTGGTGATTCTAGCTATTTATACTAAACCCCTTTAGGGCTGGCTAAAGATAGAATCTCCGCTCTAAAGTCTAAATAGGAAATGACGCGTCGCGTCGCGTATGAGTCAAAAGGAAAGACACGTCGCGTCGCATGAGATATAAAAGGAAGAGACACGTCGCGTGAAGTATAAAAGGAAAGACGCGTCACGTGAGTTATAAAAGGAAAAGACGCATCGCATACCAAAAGAAGAAGACGCGTTGTGATAATATGAAATGAAGAAGCTGCGGGTGCAGCTGAACTAAATAGAGTGAAATGAACTGAGGCCGGTGAGTCATGATGAAAGGAACACGAGTCATATACGAGAGAATATGACTTAGGAGTAAAAGGTCCACAGTGTGAAGTGAAAGAAGTCCGGAACGGGATTACGGTTGGAATAGCGAGGAGTCCAGGATGCCTTCCCATACCTCCTGTGGGATATCCAGGTCTGGAAGGATGTCATCCCAGAGGGAATCAGGTATTGGAGCAGATACCGATAGATCCGGGGATGCCATAGGTGAAAGAAAAAGGGTACCCCCTAGGACACTTGTAACAAGGTGGCCCTGGTAAAAAGGGACTGAAGGGCGGAGTACAGTCAGTACTGTTGACAGAGAAGGACGAGGGTAGTGTTGGCAATGAAGAGGGGGGTTCTCTTGAAGATGTCAGCAGCTTCTTTGTTTTCGAGAGCAGCGACATAGAGAGCATGGTGAGCAGTAGACAGGAGGTGATTGAGATGGATACAAAGAGGACCAGTTCCATTGGTGAAGGTGTGGGACATGGGGGTTCTTGGGAGAGAAGCAATCACAGGGATTTTCGCTTTTTATACTCTTCCAGCAGTTCCCGAGCATTGTCAAAATTTCTTTCAGGTTCCCAAGTATCCTTGGCATTGGAATATCCTGTTACGACCGGTGTAACAAATGACATGTACGTGGATGACTGAAGTTAAATCAACGTCAATAGCGATACGGACAGGTCTTCCTCTGAAGACAGGTGGACCCTCTGGTCGGCTAGCGGATCTACCGGATCGGCTCAGCTGTGTACAACGGTTGTGGCGACTTAACGCGGTGGCGGCTCTCTCGAGGTGGTGTTCCTCTCAGCGGTGAAGAGCGGGCTTCCTCCAGGTACACAAGGAGGAGTCGGCTATGGACAGGTCGTGGACAAGGCCTGTATCTGGGCGCGGCCTCTGGACAATAGGCAGCTAGGAACTCAGCTAGTATTGGACGATGACTAGTGGATCAACCCTCTGGTTGATGACGGCAAAGTAGCGACCTCAGCTAAACAGCTGTTCACAGTTACCTGATCGAGCTCTGATTGACAGAAGATCGAGATCAGGATTTAGACGTTGATGAAACACTGGTTTCACGACGCTGGCACGGGAGCTGGCAGCGAAGACTTTGAAATCCACGTAAGATTGCGTAGATCAAAGTTAAAGTTACATGGGCGGTGATTCTAGCTATTTATACTAAGCCCCTTTAGGGCCGGTTGAGATAGAATCTCCGCTCTAAAGTCTAAATAGGAAATGATGCGTCGCGTCGCGTATGAGTCAAGAAGGGACGCGTCGCGTCGCGTAAGATATAAATGGAAAGAGACGCGTCGCGTGAAGCGGAAAAGGAAAGACGCGTCGCGTGAGATATAAATGGAAAAGACGTGTCGCGTATTGAAAGAAGCAGACATGTCGCGTAATATGAAATAGAAGCTGCGGGCGCAGCTTGACTAAATAGAGAGAAATGAACTGAGGCCGGTGAGTCATGATGATAGGAACACGAGTCATATGCGAGAGAATATGACTTAGGAGTAAAAGGTCCGCAGTGTGGAATGAAAGAAGTCCAGGAATGATTAGGGCTGGAAGAGCGAGGAGTCCAGGATGCCGTCCCATACCTCCTGTGGAATATCCAGGTCTGGGAGAATGTCGTCCCAGAGGGAATCGGGTATCGGAGCGGATACCGATAGATCTGGTGATGCCATAGGTGAGAGAAAAAGGTTACCCCCTAGGACACTTGTAACATATCCTTTCCAATGGACAAGGTACTGCCTTCGGTTATTGGTCCCACGATGATTGGTTATACATTCCATTTTGTATTCCTCTTCTCTGTCTATTAGCTCCGGCGGTGGATTATGGAAGTTGGGGCCATGTTCTGGGGTTTCCCTGTAAGTCAGCAAGAGGGAAGCGTGAAACATGTTGTGGATCTTCCACTGTTTAGGCAAGATGATCCGGAAGGCTATGGGGGATATTACTTCCGAGATCTTGAATGGCCCCAATCTTTTGGGCAAGAGTTTTCGAGAGATGTTCTTGATTCAGATGTTCTTCGAATCCAACCAGACCTCATCTCTGACTTTCCATGGTTTGAACTTTGAATGAACTCTCTCTTTCATTCGCAGTTGGGTCAGAGCGTGTGTGGCTTTGGCTTCTTTTTGTGCATCCTCAAGATGGGAGAGTGTTACGACCGGTGTAACAAATAACACGTACGCAGAAGACTGAGGTCTTCGCTACAGGACTAGTCTACCTCTGTAGACACGGGCGACCTTCTTGGTCTGCAAGCGGATCACCTGATTGGCGAGCAGTGTGCAACGGTTGTGACAACCTCAGCAGGTATGCTGTTCGCAAGGCAATGAGCGGGCTCCCTCCAGGCACACAAGGAGTAGTTGGCTATGGACAGGTTGTGGGCAAGGCCTGTATCTGGGCATGGCCTCTGGGCAATAGGCGGCTGGGCACGGCTAGCATTGGGCAATGGCTAGCGGACTGATCCTCTGATCAGGGACGAAAGTGGTGACACCTCCCTATAGAAGGTTCACAGTTGCTAGATCGATCCACTGATTGACAGTGATTGAGATCTAGACTGACAGCACGATGAGACACCTGTCTCGGAAGATTGACGACGCTGACATGGGTGCTGACAGCAAAGGCTTCGAATTCTACATAAGATTGCGTAGATCAAAGTTAGAGTTTACATGGGCGGTGATTCTAGCTATTTATACTAAGCCCCTTTAGGGCCGGTTAGAGATAGAATCTCCACTCTAAAGTCTAAAAGGAAATGATGCATTGCGTCGCGTATGATGCAAAAGGAAAGACGCATCGTGTTGCGTAAGATATAAAAGGAATCGACACGTCGCGTGAAGTATAAAAGGAAAGACGCATTGCACAAGATATAAAAGGAAAAGACGTGTCACATACCAAAAGAAGAAGACACGTCATGTAATATGAAATGGAAGGCTGTGGGCACAGCAAGACTAAATAGGAAATGAACTGAGGCCGATGAGTTATGAAGAAAGGAACACAAGTCATATGCGAGAGAATATGACTTAGGAGTAAAAGGTCCACAGTGTGAAATGGAAGAAGTCTGAAGCGTGATTAAGGTTGGAACAGCGAGGAGTCCAGGATGCCTTCCCACACCTCCTGTGGGATGTCCAGGTCTGGGAGGATGTTGTCCCAGAGGGAATCGGGTATTGGTGAGGATACCGATAGGTCTGGAGATGCCATAGGCGATAGAAAAATGGTACCCCCTAGGACACTTGTAACACATAAGGGGTGGGGCAGTGGGGTGGGTTTGTACTTTATTGGCCTGGCAGATGGCACAGCCAGCCACAAACCGACAGACAAAGGCGGACATGCCTGGCCACCAATAATCTTTTGAAAGGAGCGCAACGGTGTGCATGTGGCCACTGTGGCCTCCTTCGAGCGAGGTGTGTGCTTCTAACACAAGTTCTTGGCGGGCATTGCCGGGGATATACATATGACCCTTAAAATAGAGCTTCCCATCTAGGAAAGTCCAATCGGCAGGGGAGGATCGTCCAAACAATGGTATATCATTTTCCATGCCCTTCAGGGCGTCAATAACGAGGGGGTCCTCCTCTGAGGACTGACAGATTCGACCAGCTAGCATAAGATTGAGAGTCCAGACTTGGTGGGCAAAAGCATCGCTTGGCAATAATTGGACATCAGCATTGTCCATGGTGGTGTCGACGGTGTCACGTTGAGACAGGGCATCAGCCGGTCCCATCTGGGATCTGGGTAGGGTAGTGTAGACAAGGTCAAAATCCTGCAAAAATAACAGCCACCTGGCTTGGCGACGGGAAAGCTTCTAAGGTTGTTTAAAATAGGTAAGGTTCTTATGATCCATAAGAACTGTTATGGGATAGGCAGAACCTAACAGGTATTGGCGCCATTCTTCTAATCCTCGGATCACGGCAAGCAATTCCCAGTCGTAAATGTCATAATTGCACTCGGCAGGGGCGAAAGTCTGGGAGAGATAGCCACATGGCTTATAGTCTCCATTGGGGTCACGTTGCATGAGGACACTGCCTGATGCAGTTAACAACGCATCGGTCATGATGGTAAACGGGCGATCGGGGTCGGGGAAAGCTAGGATAGGTCTGTGGGTGAAGGCATCGCGTAGTAGTTGGAACCTGGTTTGGTGTTTGTCAGTCCATTCCCAGGTCTGGTTCTTCTTGGTTAAATCCAGAAGTGGTCAGGCAATCTCCAAGAAGGAGGGGATGAACTTCCTGTAGAAGTTGCAGAACCCTAGGAAGGAGCGGACATCTTTGACATTTATGGGGGGGGTCCATTCTTGAATGGCCTTCAACTTGGTCGGATCCATCTGGACGCCTTCCTTGCTGACAATCATTCCGAGGTATTCGACGGATGGGGCGGCGAATGTGCACTTGTCCAGCTTAAGGTACATCTCATGTTCTTGGAATCACTGGAGGACTTTCCTAGTCCGGTCCTCATGAGAGTCGTGATCAGAGGAGTGGATCAGGAGGTCGTCCATATAGATGATTAACCATCCTTCGGTGATGTAGTTGGCGAAGAGGTCGTCCATGAACACTTGGAAGGTGTTACGACCAGTGTAACAAATAACGCGTACGCGGATGACTGAAGTCAAGAGCGCTACGGACAGGTCTTCCTCTGAAGACAGGTGGACCCTCTGGTCGGCTAGCAGATCACCAGATTGGCTCAGCTGTGTACAACGGTTGTGGCGACTTAACGCGGTGGCGGCTTCTTGAGGTGGCGTTCCTCTCAACGGCGAAGAGTGGGCTCCCTCCAGGTACACAAGGAGGAGTCAGCTATGGACAGGTCGTGGACAAGGCCTGTATCTGGGCGCGGCCTCTGGACAATAGGTGGCTAGGAACTCGGCTAGTGTTGGACGATGACTAGCGGATCAACCCTCTGGTTGATGACGACGATAGCTTGTGACCTCAGCCAGCGAGCTGTTCACAAGGACAAAGGAGCGACCTCAGCTAGACAGCTGCTCGCAGTTACCTGATCGAGCTCTGATTGACAGAAGATCGAGATCAGGGTTTAGACGTTGATGAAACACCGGTTTCACAACGCTGGCACAGGCGCTGACAGCGAAGACTTCGAAATCCACGTAAGATTGTGTAGATCAAAGTTAGAGTTACATGGGCGGCGATTCTAGCTATTTATACTAAGCCCCTTTAGGGCCGGCTAGAGATAGAATCTCCGCTCTAAAGTCTAAATAGGAAATGATGCGTCGCGTGAGATATAAAAGGAAAGAGACGCGTCGTGTCACGTGAGATATAAAAGGAAAGAGATGCGTCGCGTGAAGCGGAAAAGGAAAGACGCGTCGCATGAGATATAAAAGGAAAAGACGCGTCGCGTAATATGAAATAGAAGCTGTGGGCGCAGCTCGACTAAATAGAGTGAAATGAACTGAGGCCGGTGAGTCATGATGATAGGAACACGAGTCATATACGAGAGAATATGACTTAGGAGTAAAAGGTCCGCAGTAGGAAGTGAAGGAGGTCCGAAGCGAGATTAGGGCTGGAAGAGTGAGGAGTCCAGGATGCCTTCCCATACCTCCTGTGGGATGTCCAGGTCTGGGAGAATGTCGTCCCAGAGGGAATCGGATATCGGAGCAGATACTGATAAGTCTGGTGATGCCATAGGTGAAAGAAAAAAGGTACCCCCTAGGACACTTGTAACAGAAGGTTGCTGGGCAGTTACACATGCCAAAAAACATGACAGCAGGTTCGAATAACCCAAACAGGGTGAGGAATGCGGCTTTCCACCAATCTTCTGGCTTGATGAGGACGTTGTTATATCCCCATCATACATCAAACTTCGTGAAGATGGAGGATCCTTTCAGTCGATCTATCAGATTGGAAATGAGGGGGAGGGGATACGCGTTCTTGATGGTGTGGAGATTAAGGTACCGGTAGTCCTGGCACGGCCTCAGCTTGCCATCCTTTTTCTGTACAAAGAAGAAAGGAGAAGCCTGAGGGGACTTTGACGGGGTAATCTTCCCTGAACCTAAATGTTCATTGATGAACTCCCTGCATGCTGTCATCTCAGCTGGGTTGAGCAGGTACGCTTTAGCTTGTTTTGGTATGAATGAGTCCTTGAGCTCGATAGCATGGTCATAGGGTCGAGAGGGGGGAAGTTTCATGGTATCCTTCTTATTAAACACACCTTCGTACATCTGGTAGGCTTTCGGCAGTTCTACCTTCTTGGCTCCCTCAGCCTGGGCGATCATGGTAGAAAGGGTAGTTCGTCAAAGAACATTCTTTGGAATAACTCCCTTTTCTTGTTTTAGGAACTGGACACGGTCTGGGATAGTCCATCTTCTGTACTGGTCATAGAGTTCGCTCTCTATGTTGTTGTTCTCCTGATGACCCAGGAAACATAACAAATACCTCTGAACGGTATCTTCCGAGTTGGTCAATTTATAGTTGGCTGGGGTAATGACAACCGTGCCATTCTGCCAATCTATCTTGGGATTCATAGTTCAGAGCCATGGCAGGCCCAGGATGACATCATCCTTTCCACAGTTGAGGATGAGCAGCTCGCGTTGCTTTCGTATTCCTTGGAGATCAATGACCACCGTGGTCTTCTCCTTTATAGTTCCGGATTGGTTTGGTGTCCCATCTACGTTCCATGTGGCAATAGGAATGGTCAATTCTTCGGTTGGCAGTTTCAGTCGGGTGACTGCCTCCTTGCTTATAAAGCATCCTGTCGCTCCGCTATCCAAGAGAGTGTTCACGCCAATGATTTGCCCGTTTTGTTTCCAGATTGAGAGGGGAAGACAAATTGAATTAGACTTCAATCCAGAAATAAATATGGGGGTGACATTTATGGAAGGTAGTGACATTGGTACACCCCTTCCCTCTAAAAAGACATATTGAACTCTTCATCGAGTTCAGTGGCCGAGAGGACTTTGACCTCCTCAGCAGTGACAAGTGGATCTCCATTTTCATCGCAGGTAGGGTCATAGATAGACTTCAGGGTATGAAGGACTTGATCACGGTCTTGACTTCCTTTGATACCCCTGAGGAATGCATCCAGAGGGTCTTTGGTGGTAGTGGTGGCAATGGATGGGGCGGGGGAACTGGTCGGGATGGCCCGGGTGAGATGGTTGATTGACTGAGTCTTTGTGCTAGCAGGAGTGTAGCCAGAGTGGTTCTGAGTTGTGCAACCAGTCTTCTTGCAAATGAAGCATCTCCGCTCGCGAAGACACTTGGCTCGCTCTGCTGGCGTGATTGTAATGTTACGACCAGTGTAACAAATAACGCGTACGCGGATGACTGAAGTCAAGAGCACTACGGACAGGTCTTCCTCTGAAGACAGGTGGACCCTCTGGTCTGCTAGCAGATCACCAGATCGGCTCAGCTGTGTACAATGGTTGTGGCGACTTAATGTGGTGGCGGTCTCTTGAGGTGGCGTTCCTCTCAACGGCGAAGAGCGGGCTCCCTCCAGGTACACAAGGAGGAGTCAGCTATGGACAGGTCGTGGACAAGGCCTGTATCTAGGCGCGGCCTCTGGACAATAGGTGGCTAGGAATGCGGCTAACGTTGGACGATGGTTAGCAGGTTAACCCTCTGGTTAACGACAAGGAGCTTGTGACCTCAGCCGGCGAGCTGTTCACAAGGACAAAGTGGCGACCTCAGCTATACAAGCTGTTCACAGTTACCTGATCGAGCTCTGATTGACAGAAGATCAAGATCAGGATTTAGACGTTGATGAAACACCGGTTTCACAACGCTGGCACAGGCGCTGACAGTGAAGACTTTGAAATCCATGTAAGATTGCGTAGATCAAAGTTAGAGTTACATGGGCGGTGATTCTAGCTATTTATACTAAGCCCCTTTAGGGCCGGTTAGAGATAGAATCTCCGCTCTAAAGTCTAAACAGGAAATGACGCGTCGCGTCGCGTAAGATATAAAAGGAAAGAGACGCGTCGCATGAAGCAGAAAAGGAAAGACACGTCGCGTGAGATGGAAAAGGAAAAGATGCGTTGCATACCAAAAGAAGAAGACACGTCGCGTAATATGAAGTGGAAGCTGTGGGTGCAGCTCGACTAAATAGGGAGAAATGAACTGAGGCCGGTGAGTCATGATGATAGGAACACGAGTCATATGTGAGAGAATATGACTTAGGAGTAAAAGGTCCACAGTAAGAAATGAAAGGGGTCCGAAGCGAGATTAGGGTTGGAAGAGCGAGGAGTCCAGGATGCCTTCCCATACCTCCTGTGGAATATCCAGGTCTGGGAGAATGTCGTCCCAGAGGGAATCGGGTATCGGAGCGGATACCGATAGGTCTGGTGATGCCAAAGGCGAAAGAAAAAGGGTACCCCCTAGGACACTTGTAACATGTAAGACGATCAACATCCATAGCATTGGGATTCCTGCGGCTACTATTGTTTCCACCAAAGGATACCTGTGGTCCTCTTCTAAGGTTTCGGATTCTCCTGAGCCCTCCTTTGATCTCAGAGGCTTTGGAGTAGGTCTCTTCCATACTCTTGGTGTTTTTGAGTATACTGGACAGAGTGAGCTGGGTGGCAATGGGGATGGAGAGCCCTCTGAGGAACCATTCAAAGAGGGCAGTGATGTCAGATATTCCGGTTCTGACAGCAAGCATGGAAAAGATGGAGACATATTTCTTAAAATCAGAATTGTCTCTTGCATCTTGGACAAGATTTGCAATCTTGATTCTCATGGAAGTGGCGGTATCATAGGGGGAAAAGGTGGTATGGAAAGCTTTGATAACTTCTTCAAACTTTCGTTCTCCCTTGGTGAGCATATTATCATTGAGTTTGGTAAGCCAAGCCTCGGAGAAGGACTTCCCTCTTCCCTTGGACATGTGGTTGAGGAAGATGAGGGATTTGGCGCGATCATTGTACTTTTCTTTGTGGAGAGAGAAGTATCCCTGCATAGCAAGGTACCATCTGTGGGCATTGTCTGGTTCTCCCGAGAATTCTTTGGGGAGAGTGGCTTTGATTTCACCCATCCTGATCTGATCTTTGTCGTCAGAATCATCGCTTCCTGGGTCGGGGTCTTCCAGGTCAGGTTCTTGGCGATAGGGGTCAGGCTCACTAAGCAGAATGTTCCTTCCAAGGGCGTGGGAGTAGTATCCAGCAGCTGGCTCTGGCTGGTCTACTTGGATAGGTTCTGGTTCTGAGGGTAGCGGTAGGGAATGTTCAGTGTTACGACCGGTGTAACAAATAATGCGTACACAGAAGACTGAGGTCTTTGCTTACGGGACAAGTCTACCTCTGTAGACACAGGCGACCTTCTTGGTCTGCGAGCGGATCACCTGATCGGCAAGTGGTGTGCAACGGTTGTGGCAACCTCAGCAGGTATGCTGTTCGCAAGGCAATGAGCTGGCTTCCTCCAGGCACACAAGGAGTAGTTGGCTATGGACAGGTTGTGGGCAAGGCCTGTATCTGGGTGCGGCCTCTGGGCAATAGGTGGCTGGGCGCGGCTAGCATTGGTCAATGGCTAGCGGACTGATCCTCTGATCAGGGACGAAAGTGGTGACACCTCCCTATAGAAGGTTCACAGTTGCTAGATCGATCTACTGATTGACAGAGATTGAGATCTAGACTGACGGCACGATAAGACACCTGTCTCGAGAGATTGACGACGCTGACACGGGCGCTGGCAGCGAAGGCTTCGAATTCTATGTAAGATTGCGTAGATCAAAGTTAGAGTTACATGGGTGGCAATTCTAGCTATTTATACTAAGCCCCTTTAGGGCCGGTTTAGAGATAGAATCTCTGCTCTAAGATATAAGAGGAAATGACGCGTTGTGTCACGTATGGTTCTAAAGGATAAATGAAGATGCGTTGCATCGCATGTGATATAAAAGGAAAGACACAAGTCGCATCACGTGTGATATAAAAGGAAAGACACAAGTTGCATCGCATGCGATATAAAAGGAAAGACATGTCGTGTACCAAAAGAAGAAAGACGCGTCTTGAGTTAAATAGGAAATGCGATACTGCGGGCGCAGCTCGACTAATCTGGGAGGAATGAAATTTGATCTATGCAATCTTACGTAGAATTCGAAGCCTTTGCTGTCAGCGCCTGTGCCAGTGTCGTCAATCATTGAAACCAGTGTTTTATCTTGCCATCAGACTTGATCTCGATCTACTGTCAATCAGAAGATCAATCAAGCAACTGTGAACCTTCTATAGGGAGGTGTCACCACTTTGCCCCTGATCAGAGGATCAGTCCACTAGCCATTGCCCAATGCTAGCCATGCCCAGCCGCCTATTGCCCAGAGGCCACGCCCAGATACAGGCCTTGCCCACAACCTGTCCATAGCCAACTACTCCTTGTGTGCCTGGAGGGAGCCCACTCATTGCCTTGCGAACAGCATACCAGCTGAGGTCGCCACAACTGTTGCACACCGCTTGCCGATCAGGTGATCCGCTTGCAGACCAAGAAGGTCGCCTGTGTCTACAGAGATAGACTAGTCCTGTAGTGAAGACCTCAGTCTTCTGCATACGCATTATTTGTTACACCGGTCATAACAGGGGGCGGCAAACGTGCATTTCTCCAGTTTGAGGTACATCTTGTTATCCTGGAAGCATTGGAGGACTTTTCTGGTATGGTCCTCATGGGCGACAGGGTCGGAAGAGTGAATGAGGAGATCATCCATGTAGATGATCAGCCATCCTTCTGCGATATAGTCTGCAAAAAGGTTGTCCATGAATGCTTGAAAGGTTGCTGGGGAGTTACACATTCCAAAAAACATAACAGCTGGCTCAAATAGCCCGAACGGGGTGAGGAAAGCTGCATTCCACTGATCTTCTGGTTTGATGAGGATGTTATTGTATCCCCATTGAACATCAAACTTTGTGAAAATGGAGGATCCCTTCAGTCGGTCTATCAGATCCGAAATCAGGGGCAGGGGGTAAGTGTTACAAGTATGCTAGGGGGTACCATTTTTCTCTCACCCATGAGCTCACCAGACTTGTCAGTATCTGCTCCAATACCCAAGTCCCTCTGGGACGACATCTTACCAGACCTGGACATCCCCCAGGACATATGGGAGGAATACTTCCACTCTGCACTCTTCGAGGACTAGCTTCGCTCGGACCCATTTCACTCCTAACTGCAGACCTTAATAACTCCTAAGTCATATTCTCTCATATATGACTTGTGTTCCTTTTCCATCATCGACTCATCCCAGCCTCAGTTCATTTCGCCTATTTCATTTTCATCCAGATTAGTCAAGCTGCACCCGCAGTATCGCATTTCATATTTAACCAAGACACATCTTTCCTCTTTTGGTACGCGATGTGTCTTTCCTTTTATCTCTCACGCAATGCGACTTGCGTCTTCCCTTTTATATCTTACGCGACGTGATGCGTCTTCATTTATCCTTTAGTATCATATGTGACGCAACGTGTCATTTCCTTTTATACTTTAGAGTGGAGATTCTATCTCTAACTGGCCCTAAAGGGGCTTAGTATAAATAGCTAGAATCGCCGCCCATGTAACTCTAACTTTGATCAATGCAATCTTACATAGAATTTGAAGCCTTCGCTGTCAGCACCTGTGCCAGCGTCATTAATCGTTGAAACCGGTGTTTCATCTTGTTGTCAATCTTGATCTCGAACATCTGTCAATCAGAGTTTGATCAAGTAACTGTGAACCTTCTATAGGGAGGTGTCACCACTTTGTCCCTGATCAGAGAATCAGTCCGCAAGTCATTGCCCAACACTTGCCGTGCCAGCCGCCTATTGCCCAGAGGCTGCGCCCAGATACAGGCCTTGCCCACAACCTGTCCATAGCCAACTACTCCTTGTGTGCCTGGAGGGAGCCCGCTCATTGCCTTGTGAACAGCACACCCGCTGAGGTCGCCACAACCATTGCACACCGCTCGCCGATCAGATGATCCGCTTGCAGACCAAGAAGGTCACCAGTGTCTACAGAGGTAGACTTGTCCTGTAGCAAAGACTTCAGTCTTCTGCATACGCGTTATTTGTTACACCAGTCATAACAGACGCCGAACCAATCCGGAACTATAAAGGTGAAGACCACAGTGGTCATTGATCTCCAAGGAGTATGAGAGCAACGCGAGCTGCTCATCCTCAACTGTGGAAAGGATGATGTCATCCTGGGCCTGCCATGGCTCCAAACTATGAACCCCAAGATAGATTGGTGGAATGGCACGGTTGTCATTACTCCGGCCAACTATAAGTTGATCAACACAGAGGATACTGTTCAGATGTATCTGCTACGTTTCCTGGGTCATCAGGAGAATGACAACATAGAG
>QFEF01000949.1:0-16369 GCA_003316035.1 Neoboletus subvelutipes
TTCGGTGCTATGTAATTTTCTGATAATGAAAAAGAAGAAGAAAATGTATGTAAGTTCATAGAAACCCCCGATTCTATGAACTCTGTCCTTTTAAAGCTTCGGCTGCTCACTGGCGAGCCTCCACTTCAAACTTGTCTCTATAGTATGCTTTGGCTTCTGCTGAAATATAATTTATTGCCGGAACCACGGGGGCAGCTGGGGGCTGTGGCAAAGGCCTCCCAGCAAAATGTTGCTGTGTCTGCACAGCGGGTGAAGAGGATATGTCGGAAGAGAACAACATTATGTATTGTCCGGTACCTATGTCCCAGACGTATTGCGATCAGGCCTGAGGCGGAAATTGTCTCTGCCTCTTGTTTGGGTTGGTATTGCAATCAGGCCAGATATGGCCGACTTTTGAACAACTGTAACAAGTCCTTGTGTCAGGACAATTTGTTTGTGCTTGTTGAGCACTGATCTCCATTGGTGCTCCTCTACTGGGTTGAATACCGGTGGGAGTAAAGTAATGTTGTCTCGGGGGAGGGTGAGACGGAGTGGGATATTGACGTGGTGGTGGTGCATAGGTTCGAGGTGCAGGAGGGCGAGGGGTATAGGCGGCATTTTTAGCTGGTCCCCTTTCGACTGCTATCTGCTCTAGTGCCCTTCCTATCTCCATGTATCCTTGCTTGATCTCAGCAAGGGTGAGAGTAGCGAAGGACATCGACTTATTCATTCAGAGTGTATAATAAATCCGGTAGTCGACTGCCTTTTTGAGCAGCTCTTTGGCATGCTCTTCCTCGATGTTGGATTCTCCTTGGAGAACCTCAAACCTTTGTAAGAAGGCATCTATGGGGAAGTTGCCTTGTTTGAGCACTTCCAGCTTTTTAAGGCTTTCATGCGCCAAGACGTCAATTTAGAAATAAGTTTTGACATCTTCCTTTAGCTCAGCCCAAGTTGGCCAAGCTTTATCCCCATATTTGCATCCTGTGGGTTTATTCTCAGCATCATATTCATCCCATTCTTCTTTTTGGTACCAGTGTTCCAAGTGTATTTGGGCGTAGCCCTCTGCTCTCTTCTTGAAATGGGATAGTACTGCAATTGTTCGGAGACAATCCAACTTCCAAGTTTGTTCATCTACCCACAGATGAAGGCATATCCACCACAATCTAAATTTGATGCGATCTCCATCCCATTTATCGGGATCCGCGATCTTTTTCGTAACTGAAGACTTTTCCTTCTCTATATTTAAGTCTCCAAGTTGCCAGGCGAGTTCGGCGATATCGATGGCAGACATTGTTTAGTGAATGTAGTTGGATTGGGATTGGAGGAGGAGGAAATATTTTCGAAGGGCTTCTTTTTTTGCAAGACGAGCTGCTCAACGTTCTTCTTTTTTCTTTTGGGCTAGACAGCGCTCTGCAGCCTGGGTAGCCAAATGTTTTCTTCTTTCGAGCACTTGAAGTCATATTCTTCCTGTCATATACAGAAGCTTTTCCTTACTGCTTAGTATCTTCCAACCAAGCTCTGGGGAATCAGCAAACTGAGTGATGGAGGAAGTAATGATGGGATCGGAGATAATATCTTCTTCGGCACTTGGTAACGTAACAAATCCTCTGGGGTCCGCAAAGCCCAGGGACAAAACTACACATAAACTATTTGATTTTAAAAAAAACTGACACTCTACCTCCTCAATGCCTGAGGGACTAACGAGACAATATAGACTCAGCCTGGGACTGCACAACCACAGTTGTTCCCAGTTGTCCTTAGCAAATAGGGCACAACCCCTATGCTGGTATCACCTCAAGGGAGGGACTGAGAAGGTTTCTACTATTGAGACTAAAGCTGGTGGCTGGAACCACTACGCTCTAAAAGTATGAGCATGAAGAAAATAAAAATGTGGGAAAGCTCCCATGGGCACTCCTTAACCCTAGAGTCCAGGTAGTGTATAACAGTCTAATCCAAGTGTAATGACCTCCTAGAAGATCGCTAGCCAGACGACGTGTCTCACAGCGTACACCAACTGCTGGCGAAGGTAAAAGATATGAGGTGAGCGATATCCTTAATCACAATGGGCTATGAACCACATGATGACAAATGGATTAGACTGAGGTAGCAGGCTAATACATGAGAGCCTTTATAGTACTGAGAGATGCACACAGACCAAGCGGTGCATGAGAGAAATTACTATGTATGGATATAGTATAGTGAGAGAGTTCTCATCGGTAATTAAAGAAGTGGAGAAGTAAACGGAGATTAATAACATGTGTATGTGATGTCATGAGTCTAGACTTGCTTAGTCATAGTTTCCCATGATCACATGTACTAAGGTGTATGATAGATGATGAAAATGAATGTAGAGTGTAATGATTGAAAAAGTTTGAAAATAGTACCACTCATAACAGTGAAGACTCTGACAACAAGGATCCTGATGAGAGTGAGGGTGAAGGGGGAGCCAAAGCGATTCTGACCCAAGCCGAATTAGTATATATGGCATTCAACGAGAGTGGCACTGCACCTGATAACCCAAGGACGCTAAAAGAAGCAAAAAAGGCCCCTGATTGGCCCGAATGGGAAAGGGCCGTCGAAATTGAGTTGAATCAGCTTGATAAGATGGGCACATGGGAAAAAGTCGACTTACCTAATGACCGGACACCCATAGATAATAAATGGGTGTTTGTCCAGAAATATAACAAAGAGGGATGGCTAGAAAAATATAAAGCACAGTTAGTCGCAAGAGGGTACTCACAAATACCGGGAACGGATTATAATGATACATTCTCGCCGGTAGTGAGACTCAAGACAATCCAAGCAATTCTAGCATTAGCCGTATCAAAGCAATGGAGCAACAAATGGATGTAAAAGGGGCTTATCTAAATGGTATCCTAAAAGAGGAAATATATATGAAACAGCCCGAGGGCTTCGAAGATGGCACCTCCCAAGTTTGCCGACTAATAAAAACTCTATACGGCTTGAAACAATCCAGCCGAGAATGGAATATTGAACTTAATGGACGTTTGCTCAAAAGGGGGTTCAGACGTCTGTGGTCTGATCCGTGTGCTTACATCCGACAGATGGCAGAAGGAATAGAAATCATCACCGTATGGGTAGACGACCTTTTACTATTCACGAGCACACAGGGGCTAATGACCAAACTGAAAATGGAACTAAAAGATATGTTCAATGTGACTGATCTGGGCGATCTGAAAAAGATCATTGGTATCAAGATCACACGAAACACTGTAAAAGGGACATTATTCATTGCACAGACTAAGTACATCAAGTCTATTCTACAAACAAATGGACTCGAAAATGCTAACAGTGTAAAGACACCAGCCAACTCAAAGGTACAGCTGATGTCATCTGATCAAAAGAATCAAGACGTGACAAGCCAAAATAAGTATGCATCACTGATCGGGTCACTGATGTACTTAGCAGTGGCAACATGTCCTGATATAGCATATACCATAAATAGACTTGCTTCGTTCACAGCAAACCCAGGCATAGAGCAATGGACTGCTGCTAAACAAGTTATACAGTATTTACAAGGAACTAAGGATAAAGGAATCCTATATACTACGACGCAATCTGCATACAATGACTTTAAAGGGTATGTAGATGCAAGTTTCGCCAATGCCAAAAACGCGGCTTCCACAACGGGGTATGTATTCACATCTAGTGGCGGTGCTATCACGTGGGGGTCAAAGCGTCAAAGACTTGTCGCATTATCCACCACAGAAGCAGAATATGCAGCATTAGCTGATTCCGCGCGAGAATGCATATGGCTTAGGAAGTTGCATGCTGAACTCGGATTCAGACAAACTGAGCCGATTATTATTTACACTGACAGCGAGGGTGCAAGAGCACTCGCTTACAACCCTCAGTTTCACGCGAGAACAAAACATTTCACGACGCGTCATCATTATACACGTCAGCAGATCGAAAAAGGAAAGATTACGGTAGAAGGATGTCGCGACCGAGAGCAAACGGCCGATATTCTCACCAAACCTCTCGCAAGGGATAAACATGATAAGCACACCTTAGAAATGGGTGTGACTTCAGCTTGAGGGGGAGTGTAGAGGATAATAGGCAAGCCGAGTCACCGGCACAGATGAATCGGAGATTCGGATCGTAAAATTCGAGTATATAAAGATCGGAACTTATGTATTAGATAAGATAGTATCTTTCACACGATCGGTCATCACCGTTCGCCTGACCTCTGCGGGATTATCATATATATTCGTTCGTCCTACCCAAGAGGACACTTACTCTACAGGTATGGGACACTAGAGCACGTCGAGAATTTGCCAAATTCCAATGCATTTTTACAGGGAGATGGTCGACGGCTACTGCAATGGATTTGAAGTATACCGTCTGAATGTTTGCAATGCAGTTTGGGCTCGTTCATCTCATGTAAGTAATTCGATACTGTCGTTCACGAACTAAGGCTAGAATATGTCACCGATTCGCGAGACGTTATCACTGGCCACGGGTGTCCCTGCAGTTGCAACCAATATTCAAAATCACGGAGGTATGTGACATGAGGTCCACAACCAGCTTTACATCATATAATCCATTTCCATACCAAGTCATTACCGTGCACCGAATGATTGAAGGAAGGAAAAGATTGACCCAGCAGGCACGAATCCACCATACAATGCTGACTGTATTTTTGCAGCGATCGACCCTAGGAGTGGTAAAACCCAGTTAGACGCTCGAACAGCTCAAGCGTTTACATGATACATACCAACCGTTACACCAGGCATTCCAAAACCCAATCTACTACAATACCTTTTGCCACTGGTTGGGCAAGTAAAATGCCCGGCACGAGAACGATGAGGGCGAGAGTGAACCGGGGGTGTGCAACAACTAAGTTGGAAAAAAGTAATTGTAAATCATGTTGGCCTAGTCAAGGGCGACCGCTTTCGAGACTCACTAAAAGTCTTCACCCTCGTCCAAGCGTTTACGACGTGCGACCATACCCCATCGAAAAGCTGGGAACCAGCTTTCCCAACGGCGTTCAGGATCCCCCCCCAGAATCTTTGACAAAAGGTCCAGCTACCCGTGTTTGTTGCAGACATGGTGAACTTGAAGTCGATGAGTGATGGTGTAACGGTGCATTGGGATGCAGACTCTTGTAGGTTTCTGCGGCGCTAAAATAAACCTTCTGTCTCCGTCCTGACTCGTGTTTAACCATCAGAGGGTAACGCAGATGAAAAGAAAGTTTGTGCGAAGCAAGCGCGACACGAGGAAGGTCGGGTAATTGAAAAGAGAAGCAAAGGTGTCAGCTTGAAGTCCTTGTCTAGCTAAATGACCGAGCGGGCTGTACGAAAAAAGTACCTTCTGGGAGTTCTCGACCATGGAGCATGGTTGCGTGGACAATGGACGGGTTCGGTATTAGGCTACGACGAAGTCCGCGAGCCTTTCTGTTTCTGTATCCAACTGCAATGGTGAACGAACACTGCGAATCCCGAGCGGTCGTTAATGCTACGAGGCCAGGCTTGAATTGTGCATCGTGGGCGTAATAGTCGCTTCTTACCAGCATCATGTTCGGGGACTAACCTCCGGACGGAATGGAGTCCATTTTTGCGCATAGTGGCATCCGAGAGGCACATTATCCTCTTGCAGCCATGCTCTCACCTAGATCAAAACCAACCGACTTCAGGGGAAAATGGATGAATGTGAATTCATGGTTCATGTGACGTATTTCACAGAGAGCGAGCTTCTTCGGTAGTCAAGGGAAAGACTTTCGAAGCGGCGAATGCAGCGGCTTCGTCACAACAAACCAAATTAAAAAATTAGCATGTGGTAAGAGCGGGATAGAAACAATAGTAACCCTACAACGTTTTCGTGAACGACCTTTCCTCCAGACACAGCTCTCCGACGAAACATGTTTTTGCAGGCAGGGCACCCACTGTTAATCCTGACTCTGGCATCGCCCTATGCGGACGTGTTTGGAATGAGATCGAGTGCTCTTGACCCAGTACTGATTCGGTGATTGAAATATTATCGCAGCATCTGCGCAACTGTATACCCTTGTCACTCTTGCCACAAAATGTTTGCGTTTGCCACGAGAAGTGCATGAAAGCGTGGAGGCCGCAGGAGATTTTCGTCCACCGCTCGGCCATTTATTATATGCCCGCCCTTGTACGGAGAGCTAAATTGTTCTATGCATGCCTCAAGTTCGAACTCACTAAGTTCTGGAAGATCCGACAAAGGTCGTGTTTATGTCTGCCAGGGGGATGATCGATGATCAATCGTTTAGCACTACTTCGCGCAGTGTCTCTGGGAGAAAGCTCTTCCCACCTGGAACTCTGAAAATCCACCCAACCCACCGTGAACATATTCCGGATAATCCTGTTGTCCTATCCTGCTGCGACGCCGACGCTTATGATTGAAAGGGCCGATAACGGCGAAAGGATAGCATTTCACTTCTAGGAGGACGAGGAACCACAGGTTTGAGAATTAATGCTACGAGCACGTTATGCATCATGCAACCTCACCAGCGCAAGAAGAATGCTTCTGTAGGACTAGAGTAGAGGTATCGCTGCCCCTGAACGGTGTTGTGTTGCCTGTGTTTCTTTGGAAGTTGGAGTGTTTGATTGTACCTTCTCAGACATTGTTCAAGGTAGGAACATTCACATGCAAGCTGAGCTTCAGTTGTATGACGAAGTCTATGTCATTAGCAAGAACTGAGGAAACCCTGCTACGATGTCTGAGCTGACTCTAGAGTAGTGACAGGAGTAGGAGGAGGGATGGACGGTGAAGAAGGCTGGATCAGCATATTTCCTAACCGTGGTGGTGATTTGCGAGTAATGAATTCATAGATAGTCGGCAATTTTGCGGCACCAAGGCGCAGAGCTGCAAAGGTATTCAGCCGATACAGAGGCATGGATTATCCAAGACAACCACCTTCCCGTGCAATCTCTTCACGTATAGGAACGCCGCCAACCTCAAAGATGACCCGCCCGGTAGGGACGCTGGAGTAGTTGAGAATTTTCTAATGCATGCCAAGGGACGGGACCATACCGAGTTGCCCAGAATTCGAACGTCCCCTTGCCCTTGCCCATACGCGTTTCGTTACCCTGCATATATGCTGCGTCAGCACAGCTCCACTCGCGGATTAGACGCGAACGCACTTTTATGCAGACGGGAATGTCAGGGAACACGCGCAAATACACCTTTGCACCTTTTACGACCTTGATTGCCCGCTTGATGACCTCCTCGGCAGTCACAAGCTGCTTCGCAGTGAACCGGACGCCTTGTCCCTTGATTCTGATGCCATATTCTCCGTATGCGAGCGTGGTGCCGCGCGTAGATCCACCAGTAGGGATAGGAATGCGACCTTTCTGGCGTTTGGCGTACTTGACCTTGCGTGGGGCAATTTGGTGGCGGAAACGTGCACCAAAAGTACCGTTTGGAACGGATACTGGTGCAAGCGTCTGTCTTATTCTTGGCAACGCAGAAGGGAGGGAAAGGAACGAGAACATCGCGGTCGCTGCGATGGACCGTCTTGAACTTTGCAGGCCATAAAATCCACGTGACCCCCATAAGCGGGGTTACTTCAACAACCACAGCCGCTTGCCCGCATCTGTGTATCGACAACGCCACGACCAACGGTCGGTCGCCATGATGAACGACAAGAAGAGAGCGTTTGAGGGGAACGGCGAGACTCCTGTCTCAAAGAAACTCAAAAGGTAGGACAAGCTCTCCATCTCTCGGTATGGTCTCGTGTCTGATTCCTGCCGTGTCCTTTCCAGCGATGCTGTGAGTCCTTTCTCCATCTCTCAAGGTGAATTTACCTATCGCACTTCATTCTAACACGTTTCTATAACCTTTCTCCTCTCCCACAGACACCCTCTAATGGTTCCTTGACGCCTGTGGTGAGTCTCGCCACTAGTAGCGACGGCCCCTCCCAAACAGCTGACCACCTCATCACAGATATCAGGAGACGCGCTCATCGCTCAAAAGCGGGCAGAAATCGCTGCCAAGGTGGCTGCTATGAGAAGCAATATTCCAGGCGTCCAGACGAAGCCCGCTGCCGTCGCAACTCCACCCGTCGAGACTGCCAGCCCTTCTCCCGCGCCCGGCCCCATGATGCCCAGTATGGACGACCTTTCGCGCAAAGTCGCCGAAGCAAAACGCCGTGTTGCAGAAGCTCAGAGTAAGCTCGCTGTCAAAGATAACCCTTACATGGTGCGTCCACCGTGTCATCTTCGCGCAATTGGCTGACGACCCCATGTAGTCGATGCCTCAGACTGGAAAGAAGAACAAGCAGCCGGAGCCTGCGCAACAAGGAGCAGGTTTGAAGATGGCCGCCCACCCATTGTTGCTCGAAATTACTCAAGTCGCACCACAGTCGAAGAAGGACAAGTACAAACCGATGCAGCCCAAGTTTGCCTCTATCAAGGTGCGATTGTCGGTTCCTCTGGTCGAAAGTTTTCTGCTCATCTAGGACCAGGCAAATATCCGCAATGTTCCCACTCCTCCCCCTGCTCCGACGCCAGTTCCAACTGCCGAAGTTAAAGCCAATCCTTACTCCTCAGGACCCTCGGCTGTAAAGGACAGCGGCTTCGAGGGCGCTCCAAAGGAGCGAAGTGGCCGTTCGTTCAGGTTTAATCCCAAGGGCAAGTACGTGCAACTCGGGAACCAGATGCGACAAGAGAGCCAACTCGAGGCACTGAAGCATCGTATTGCCGAGAGTGCTCGCAAAGCAGGGTTAGATTCAGAATTCGATACTCTAGAAAAGAATATCAAGGTGAGGATCTTTGACACTGAATTAAGTGAAGCTGACTCGCTGCGTAGCGTGAGCCACCTCCAGACGTGGAGTGGTGGGATGCTGCATTGCTACCGAACAAGACCTACGACGACCTTGCTTTCGGTCTCGAAAACCTCAGTATTCGCACTCAGGATTCGCCAGTCACACTCTATATCCAGCACCCCATCCCGATTCCCGCTCCCGGCGACAAGACCAAGGTTGGCCTCAAGCCACTCAAATTGACTGCCAAGGTACGCCACATCATTTATCTCTTCCATTCTTCGTTTCTCATTTCGTCTACAGGAGCAAAAGAAGATGAGGAAGCAACGTCGGCAGGCCGAACTGCAAGACAAGCGTGACCGTATTCGGATGGGTCTCATTCCTCCTGATCCTCCCAAAGGTATTTGGCATAATGTGACTCGACAGAACGTAATACTAATTCTCTGCAGTCCGTCTTGCCAACTTGATGAAGGTTTTGACCTCAGATGCGGTCCAAGATCCTACACGAGTTGAGGCTCGTGTACGCCGTGAAGTCGCGATGAGGAAGCATACGCACGAGAAGATGAACGCCGAGCGCAAGCTTAACGATGACCAGCGGCGTGAGAAGATTGAGAACCAGAAGCTAGAAGAGGAAAAGAAAGGTATTTGTGGTGCTGTCTTTAAGTATGTCTTGGACATCTTTCGTCGTTCCTTTGTCTCCTCCGCTCTAACGTCTTTTGTAACCAAGGGTCAAGAACCTGTCGGATCCTGCTCACCGCTTTAAAGCTCGGAAAAACGCGGAACAGATGAATCTGACGGGTTTGTGTATCTTCAATCCCGGGTTCAGCATGATCTATGTCGAAGGCGCGCAGAAGTTTATACGACAATACAAGCGCTTGATGCTTCATCGCATTGCCTGGACGGAGGCGGCTCGCCCTCGCGGAGGGGAAGATGTCGAAATCGAGGAGGGCGATGGGGAGGGAGGTACAGAGGGCAAAGGGAAAGAGAAGGCTGACGAGGCTGTGAATGCTGAACGAGTGGGGGTAACATCGCTGGAGGATAACGCGTGTTACCTGGTCTGGGAGGGTCTGTTGCGAGAGCGGGCGTTCAGCAGTTTCAAGCCAAGGAGCTGCCCTACTGATGGAGCTGCGAAGGAAGCACTTGGACAAAAGCTGGCAGGTTATTGGGATATGACCAAGAACTGGAAACCGGAGGAAGAGGAGTTGTTCTAGTCCACGTTGGTATTTTACTTCCATACTATGATTTTTCGTGCTATTCAACTATTACGGTTAACGGCTTCGGTGGTTTTGCGCGGGGTTGGAAATGCAAAGCATAAGTTTGGAAGAGCCCGCCGAGGAGTTCGACTGCTACGTCCTCAGCATGCGTCTTACTCTGGCGTTCTCCGCGGCTTCATTGTTCGTATTCGCCGTCGGCTCCCCTCTCGCTAACACCAGCCCCAACCCGGAGCAACTGACCCTCGGCAGTGCAGATTCACAGCTGCAACAATGCCACGGTTATGGCGCGATCTGTGACTGGCCGGCTGGGACGAGAGGGCCATGTTGTCCTCCACTGCTATGTGTGCCGTGGAGCGCGCATAAATCACCCTACTCGGTTTGTGCTTGAGTGCAGGTACGTCTGCTTCTCTGGTACAAGTTGGACGTCGTCTGACAGGCTGACGGATCACAGCAGTGAGGGGACTTGACGGAGAACCCGACGAGGGCCAGTTTCGACCACGCAGGATGAATCGCGAACTCGTCAGAAAATGTCATGTCCAATGGTGTAGCCTTTGCGGCGTGCTTGTCGTGGTTCCTTGCATCTAGTGTAGTATGTACAATCTGGATTCTGCATGGCAAGCATTTGGGGCGGTTGACCATTCCTATCACACCTAAAGTGCTTTTATGAACCGGTTCGGAACCTGTTTATCTCCTTGGTAATATATTTATAGCTGCGAATACGAAGTATACATGCATGTTTGTCGCGTGCATGAGATGCAATCATGTCCGTTGTTGACTTGTTCTTCGCCGGTGTTATGTTCGCATTCCTCAATTTACGTTGCAGAACTAGTTCAGGCTTGGCCTAATCCACGTCCACAATATTGTACACAATCGTTGGAAATTTATTACCAGCTTATTAGGTTTGAATGTTTGGACACCCGATTCTAACTTTTGTAAAGTACATACCAGACGACATTCGTAAAACTTCTGTTTTTTTTTTCGCAGTAAAAATACGCTGAAGCTAGTAATAGCGTCGTTCTGTAGTCCGCCATCTGACCTTTCCATTGCTCAGGGGCACATGTACAAAAAAGGTTAATCACTGAGGTCAGACAGCATCGGCCGATTTCAATCCTGTCACAAGTCAACCATTCTTTCTCGATCTCTTTCACTATCATCATGTCCACCGACGCGATACAGACCTATCAAACCGAGCTCCTCATCCAAGCCGAACAAGTCGGTGCACTCAAATTCGGCCAGTTCACTCTCAAATCAGGACGGTACGCTCCCCTCCATCGGCAAAACCGATTGTGATGACATGGCATGGTGACACACGAGTGTAATACACACTTCAACCAGGATTTCACCCTACTTCTTCAACGCCGGTCTGATGAGCAGCGGGAAGATCCTCGACACGATCGCAAACGCGTATGCGGCGACGATCGTCGATGCCCTCGATGCACATGTGGTCCCCCCATTCGATATCATCTTTGGGCCGGCGTACAAGGGGATCTCGCTTGCGGCCTGCACGGCGCTCGTGTTGAGCGCCAAGTATGACCGTTCATATGGGTTCGCGTATGATCGTAAGGAAGCAAAGGATCATGGAGAAGGCGGGAAGCTCGTCGGGGTACCCGTAAAGGGAAAAAAGGTGCTCATTTTGGACGACGTCATGACTGCCGGGACGGCCGTGAGGCTCGCTATCGAGTCGATCCAGGCAGCGGGCGGCGAGGTGGTGGGTGTGATTCAGTTACTCGATAGGGAGGAAAGAGGAAAGGACGGAGGGTGCACAGTGGAAGAGGTTGAGAGCATCGTCGGTGGCAAAGGACGCGTACTGTCGGTGCTTAAGATGAGAACGCTGATGGCTTGGTTGGAGAAAAATGGGCAATCGGACGTTTTGGACAGGATGAAGGCATATTGGGACGAGTACGGCTGGAAAGCATAGAACTACAGACCGATACACAAGTTCCTGCTGCACGCAAGGCGGCTGAACCCTATCTGTTCTCTGGGGAAATACAGCCATGTCGCGAGTGCTGCGTACCCTACTGATCGCCGAGCCGGTGACCAGATCCCCAGTTGTGTCCGATCGCGCGAGCATTTGCAGCTTGCTCGGCACGTTGTCTGGGTGCGTGGGCTTGATATCCGTCTCTGTTAGTGGGCCGGTGCTCTCCTTCACGTTCACCAAACCAATCTCTCAACCACCTTGGTGCAAGTACCAAGCCCGCAAACCTCCCTTGTTCCACACCTCCAGCTCCGGTGCCTGCACCCCACACCATCCACCACCACAGATGACCAACAATCATCCCTGTCAGACTCTCTAATACACGGCCATTGAGGACGTCTATCGCAAGGAGGGCGTATGGGAAGTATTTGATTGGGATAGTGACGAGGCCCATGATGGATGTTTGTGCACCTGGTGGAGATAACGCGCACATCAAGTACGTGATGCAGCTCAGTAAGGCATGATCGTGGACCATGGAATCAAATGGACGGTTAAGTGTCTAGGGTCTGTTGAGGAGTGTCATGAGGGTTGAGAACTGAAAGACTGACGATAACCCCAAGGGAGGCAAGGAAAAGCTGCCACGCATAGTCTGAGGAACGACGCTCGTAGTGCATGAATTCAAGACTGTTGGAGTTTCGGCTGGCGGTATACCACGTGTTGGTAAGTTCAAACACGCAAACAAAACGGAGAACTCAACTATAACATCATGAGGTGGAACAGATACTCCAGCCTCGTTGCTAATTCGTCGAAAATGAGATTCGAGTAACGGTGACAAGGCCATGGGCACTTACTTCCGAAAAACAAGCTGGTGTATATTCTCCAAAGCTACGAATCTGTTAGCGGTGCAGAGATGGACTTGCAGAAGACACGATGGGGCTCACCTCCCAATCCCTGGTAATAGAGCGGGTTATGAAGAGCAACTTGTACGGAGGCACCAGTTTAAGGATGGCGGGTACGGTGATGCCAATAGATGACAGGACAAGAAACCGTGTTACTGGGGGGATTTTCTTGATTTCTGCTAGAATTTCTGCCATATTGGTTGCAACTTGTAATGTCAGACTTGGAACGAGCCAGACGTGGCAAATTAGCAGCGTGCACGTGATGTGTCACCGGAAATCATATGCACAGTCGAGTTGCCAGTTGTCATGCATCATTGTTGTGGGGCTGTGGGTCACTCATTTTTGTTCTGTACTCTCCTGGGGCGCTCCTTCCCCGTGTTCCATGTCTACTTATCCTTGCGACGAACAGGCTATCCGATGAACTTGAAGGCATTACTCACCCATCTGTTAAAGCAAGACGCCCCTGACGAAGAGGGGTGTCCTGATGTACCACAGACATTCCATGCAACACCCTCACAAGACTCAAATCCCAGGGACTCCGAGAAAGTAGGAAGTGATGCTGGCGTCATTGCGCATGGTGATGAAACGGCCGACGAAGACGACGCAGACTCTGAACATGACGACAACCAGGAATATGATGATACTCATCCCAATGTCGATTTGGACGACCAAGATGCAGGTCCACGCGGTCTGCGCCACATTTGTTCCCGTATATTGTCTGCCGTATTTCCCTCCCCAAGTGACGAAGAAGAGATCCAAGCATACATACCCCACTATCGAATTCTACCAATTTTATCTGGCATCACCATTCCGTTTTGCATTTTGTTAGAGATACCCGGGTTAACGGCACAATGGTATATTCGTACGGAAGGTTCTACCATTGCAGCCTCAAAACCTAACCCACCCCTACTTGACGTCGGAATTGCGCTGAGTATATTTTGTGCAGTCTTGGCCAATCTCTGTTTAGTCGTTCGTTTCCTGGAGAGGCGTATCAAGACAATGACGATTCTATGCACCCTATTTCTCTCAATACACGGTAAGCTCACTAGTACATGTCCCACTTCGCGACACTGTCACTGTGTTCAGATATTATCAACGTGACTGCTCTTGCTATATTCGGAGCGACAAAGAATGAATACACATACGGGCAGGCATTTTGGATGACTTTGTGCTCCACGATCGTGTCTATGTTCACGAACGTAACCCTCATTATCGACCTTATCCGAACTCCCGATTTTAAGCGAAGCGGTGGGTTGTTGGACTGTCACTTTTGTAGTGGCCGGTTAGTTGATCACTCAGAATAGGGAGTGGACTCACTAGGAGACAGCGATCTTTGGTCATTCTCATCATTGGTCTATTCTGCTATCTTGCGTTGGGTGCTCTTGTCAACGCTATTCTTCTCGACCTATCGTTCATCAATGGTTTATACTTTACGGTGGTGACCATTGAGACTATTGGCTTTGGGGATATTGTCCCAAACGGCAGAGGTTCTAGAGTATTTATCTGTTTCTATGCCACGCTGGGCATCACCAATCTCGCTTTCGTGGTCGGCTATGTTCGCGAAACCGTCTTGGAAGGCCTTGATTTCGGGTATCGGAGGCGCCTCTCGGCTATCCAGGAGAGGAGACGAGCTGTTCGTCGCCAGAGACGTGCAGAAAATCGGTGGAGACATGCCGTCATATGGCGTTTACATGAACGACACATACCTGTTTGGATCCCAGAGGACACGAGCGATCGCATGTCCTCACTTTGGTCGAAGCTCAATTCTGCCTTCTGGCGTGCTGCATGGGGAATTCGGTCGACTGCCGGAAGGAGCACACATCAGAGTCATCGCCGGCACGGTATGAAGCTTAATTTGTGGGCCCTTCCGCCATGTCAGCTCGAGGCTGCAGCCCTTGAGGCCGGTGTCCCTCTCGATACATTGCTTCCCGCAGATTTCTACGACACATACGATCAAGATAACCATCATGCCTTACCCTCGTGGTTCGTGGTTCATCCGGTCTACCATCGTGATAAATTTGCCACCCAGCCTTTGACACATCGCCGGTTGGGTGCCATGGCCGCGATGCTCACAAGGCTGAGCCTCTCCATCTACGAGTCCGGTGGCAATCCCCTCCCGGCTGGACGCGGTGTTCAGGATGCTTCGGCCGCAGGTGGGCCAGAAGCCGCCCCAGACAGTTCTGCAAGTTTTCGAACGAGCTCCTCGGAGGACGGAGGAGATTATCGTGCCGACGTGGTTGATACAGAGACGAAAGCGTATTATACACGCTCTAGTTTGAGTTGGGGTTGGTTCCTTATTTTCTGGATGGTAAGCGAACACAAAAGCGAGAGGATGATGACTAAGTCTGCTATGGACTGTAGGGTGGTGCAGCTATCTTCAAAGCGACCGAGGGTTGGACGTATGGATTGTCTGTGTACTTTTGTCAGTGTTGCCATTCCCTCGAAAGATTTCTTGCTGAAGTTGTCTGATAGGCTTTATCGCCTTTTCTACGATTGGTTACGGAGATTTGGCGCCCACTACGCCAGCAGGTCGTTCCATCTTTGTCGTATGGGCTTTGGTCGGCGTCGCGACCATGACGATCTTCATTTCGGGTTAGCATTTGAGTGTCTAGCCTGGCTTGACAACACTAACACCCCTCACGCAGTCGTTTCCGAAGCATACACCTCCCGCTACAAAGGGATTCTTGGCCGTAACTCTTTCAAACATGTCGTTCGGCAATACCGCCAACGTACCAAGGTCGAGTTGAACGAAAAAGTTCAACGCATAGGCACCTCGACCAGTGTGAAGTTCGTCCTCCGCGACGAGTTCGAACGCGAGGAAACCGACGTTGTCGAAGATGAGTCACCGCCAGCGAGTGCCACCGGGGATGATAGCACTGCCCCTGCCATTGCCTCGACTTCCAAACCCGACCAGCATGTCCACCACGCCCAACAGTCACTAGAACAACTTCCGCAACAGATTTTGGTAGAGACACGCTCGATCGAACAGTACATGCAACTGATCGGCGACATCGACGGGCATTCGACAGACGTCGAGAGGTTTGTCGATGAGACGGTCTGGAGTCTAGTCGATGACGTCATGGGTGGGAGAAATGTAACCGAGTGCACCAAGATGGATCTCTTGAAAGATGCGGAGTCTCGTCAGGTTCGTGGTTTACCACTTTATCCAGATGGGGGATTGACTTTTTTCTTTGACAATTAATTTTGATGGCACGTAGACGCTGATGATGTTAGGGATAGAACGTGAGTCGAACGAACTTGGTAGATGGTGTGTTCTTATGGGTTAATGCGTCCGATATGTAGGATCTTTGAAAGAGTTGGTGAACATCTCCGAGCAGGCGATCGCGGCTATTGAAGAACGGGACCGGATAATTGAAGCGTTGGAACGCGAAAAGAGACAGGATGAAGAAGCGGAGGGTGAGCAGGGATGCTGATAGCAGATGGAACCGTGAGTCACATTGCGATTTGGCATTTGGAGCGCATTTCTACGGACTTGACGAGAGGTCTGATGCGTAAGTTATACATATACTATCTGCTGTGCAGTCTGTTGCTGTCGTTCAACTTGGATTTTCCCGCTACGATCAGAGCTCGAGTACTCGTGACTGACAAGACT